>VYZQ01002818.1:40257-59646 GCA_013400655.1 Mystacornis crossleyi | reverse complement strand
CTGTTTGGGATAGCAATTTAAGGAGACTGTAGTTCTCAAAGCTGATTGTGAAAGATTGTATGGTGCTGGAACAAGGCTGGGTCATTTGTTTCTGTACTTGTGCCATTTATGTAAGGTGTATAAATTCCTGAATGCTATAGGGAATGCATAGACCACCACTTTTGGCCATTGATCCCAAACTTTGATTACTGTTTAATTTTTTTCTGCCAGAACAAAGATTACAAAACAAAATAAAAAAAACCCAACAATTGTTCAAGCAGGAGTCAGAACCTGAAATAGAAAGAGCAGAGAAGGCTTTCTGTTCTGTTGTGCAAAATCTCAGACTAGGACATTACAGGGGTTCCTCTGGCCTTCCATAATGATTTGAAGTTAGAAAACAGATTTAGACTGTTCTGAGACTGAATTGCAGTCTAGAGAGGGAACATAAAAATGTTTCTGGCTGTGGTGGAGATACCAATAACTGAGTTCACACTATGGAGCATGGTACACAAAACTTAGAACTTTGCTTTTGGCACTTGTAAAATCTGATGCTAGTCGTTTTTTCTGCCTGCCACTGCCTAGATTGGTTTTACACTTCGGTACTTTGCAGGGTTTGGAACAATACCAGTTTTCATACGAGGTATTTTTGCTGGTGGTGTTTTCCCTCTAGTGTGCCCTTGCTTCATTGTTGTTTATTTTTCCTGGAGGTGTTTAGTGACAACTTCAGCAAGGAGACGTCTCAGCAAGAACACTTGACACAGACATGGTACAGTGTCCCTGTTTAACTGGTTCCTGTGAGTGCATTTCCAGGGCCCTGGCAGAGGTACTTCACAGCTGAAAATGAATGGATGATGGAGTACAGTATTCATCTGGAGGCTGGTAACTAGAGTAATTAGTGTAACAAGAAGTCCATGGCATTGATGTTTTTATATTCTTCTGGTATAAAATAAAGGCAAATAAGAATGTTTCCAATTATTCAATAATCTGTTTTAAGAAATCAAAGTAAATTAAGGGTAGCTAATTCTTAAGCTGGATTTTTGGATGATTGATAAAATTGAACATTAGTCACAGTCTCAGAGGTACATCTTTATGTGTTTGCTTGATGAGTGAAATAAGTATCTTAAATTTGGGAGCAGGCCAGCTGCTGTGCTGCACTCATCCATGGGATGGTGGGCTCCTGTATCTCCCATGCATGAGCAGCCAGCCATGCATCATGGGCATGTGAGGCCTGCTGCCTTTCAGGGAGGCATGGGTAGCAGCTGCAGTGGGAAGCCGCTCTCATTTGCTTGGATTTTGCTGAAAAGGAAGACCCAAATCTGTGGCTGATGGGAGGACAATCACCCTGTCCCACCTGTGACAGCCCAGCCCCACCTCTGCTTGGCTGGGTGAGCATGCCTGGCTCACAGCAGAGAGCTCTGTGTGGTCCTGCCTGTGGCTCCCAGAGGGGCCTTGGATCTGGTTCTTTTTTTGTCTTGTCCAGGGGCATTGATGAACCCCAAGACCAAGGTCTGCCTCTTGTCCCCAGGCCCTGGGACCTGGTGCTGAGGGCCACCAGGGCTACTGGCTTGCCTTGCCCTGGCGAGCAGCTGGCCCTTTGCTGCTGCCCGACACTGAGTGACTCAGGTGCCCGAAGATCCTGTGTGTCTTTGTCAGTGCTTTCTTAAGGAATCAGGTCCCGGAAACCACTGGGTTTGATTTTCCTGGTTGTTTATCTAAGGTGCCAGCTCCACAGGGGAAATAATGTTAGTGTTTCTGATAGCTTGTGACAGAAAATATCTCTTTGATATCTTGCTTGCAGAGCATAATGAAACAATGCCATGATGGCCCAAGACCTTTAGTAATATAATAACTGTGGTTTTCTGCACAGCAGGGTCTGGAACGTGGTACACGGGCCATTTCTTTTGACAGACATGCAGTACTTGAAAAAACTGGGGTTTCAACTACTGAATGATACTTTACAAACCTGAAATGTGCTGGTGGTATGAAGGATTTGTAGCGAGATGTTAGTGCAGTATAGTGAATGTGGGTACTAGCCAGGCCAGCCAGAAAGGCATTTGCAACAGTTCTACGTGTAAAAAACCATGAATCACATGCAATGCTTTCCTTTGTGACAGGAGGACAGAAGGTGGCCGTGCGAAAGCTTGGCTGTAGAGGCACTGGAACCAGTGGTTTGGCTTGGGGTCATCATGCTGCAGGACTGTTTCAGAGGTGCTGGAACAAGTCTGGGAATGGTTTGGAGTTGTTCAGCTGTATGAAAGTGTGGAGAAACTATGATCTTGCAAAATGTTTCAGCTGGTGGAAACTTCTTTTTATTTTTCCTTTTTCTATGACAATTTTAAAATTAGGGAAGAATTGTACAAATTTTATTCATGTTACCCACATTAGCACATCTCACCCTTCAGTGAAGTCTCCTGTATGCATCTCCTGAATGGAGAAGAGTAGAATGGCTACTTTAATGTGTTGCAGTAAAATGGGAAACTAAATTGATGGAAGTCAGTGGTACAAGCTATTGTGTGTCAGGGAAGCACACAAACCATGTGAGTTCTGCAAACAACTCAGCTTGATTCCCATCTGGATGTTCTTTAGAGTTTGTGGACTCCTTTGTTTTGTGTTCTCTTGTGGAAGAAGGGAGATACTTGTGGCACTGATCAAAGCTAAGGTGCTAAATATGGAAAGTGTTGGGAAATGTGAATTTTGAGGAAAGTAGTCACAATCTTGTTTAACTGCCTATACCACATTGCCTTCCTGCTTCCCTCTTTTCAGAGTACTGGATTATGTTCGCTGTACCAGTGCTGCTTGTGGATTATATATTTTTTTGCCCTCTATGCTTGCTTCCAAACACTTATCCCTCTGCCTTGATCTACACAAGACATATAGGCACTTCCAACTTACTGTGTTCCTACTTAGTGTTTAAAAGGCCTTTGTCTGGATCTAAGCTGAGGTAATTTTTCTCCCAGATAAATAACTTAAAGGTACAGGTGATGAAATAATCATGTAAATATAAGACACCCTGATTTAGTAGAGCCTCTAAATCTACTTCATAAAGTATTTACTAGGATATTAAGAACACACATGCATAAAAATAGGCTGAAGCCTCAACTAATTTTCTGCCTAAATTTTTCCTAATATAAATATTTAGATAGAAAACTTAAGTGGCCCGAAGCGTTATGTTGGTTGGTCACCTTTTTCTTTAAGGCATGGGAAAATTGTGTGACCTAACTGCTGCTCCTATAGGTGTATTTTATCTCCCATACTTCTTCATAAATTTACCATGCTAACTTAAGTCAATAAATGAACTCAGATGAAACTTATTGAAAGCTAAGTCTGTCCACATCATTAACTGCATGATGTCTTATACCCCTAGAACAAGCATCTCTGCTGTAAAAGAACCTGCCCACAAGGTCATCTGTCCTTGCAAAGTTATGGATTGAAAATCTGGCCCAGGTATTTATGCTCATAGTCAGTTCTTCTCTTGCTCACAGTTCATAGTATTTTTAAAATAATGATATTATGGAACCTTATTTTAGCCCACTATGAGCATTTGAGTTATTTACAAGCTGAGATCCTTGTCTGGTACTGTTAATGCAGATTTTTGAAATAAAGTAATGAAATGCTACAGTTTACTGTGTGCATAGAAACAGTGTGAGTATAAGTAGAAGTAAATGAATTCTGGAAGTAATTACTTTCAAACACTGATATGCATACCCAGTGTATTGATCTGTGTTAATGTGATTATCTCTAGGCAGTGTCTAAGGACTGCAGCTCCCTTCCATGAAATCTCTAAGTTTTTCTCGTTGTGCAAGCAGATGAGACTGCTCTTGTCATTACACTCTGCGTCTTGTTCCAGAGATGGGGGCTCTGCATCACTGTCTGTTGGCTTGCTGGGTGTATTCATGCTCTGCTTGTACTCCTTGAGGATGTGAAAGTATGGTTTTAGCTGGCTGTGTCAGTGTTGCCTGTTCCTTTTTGACTTGGTGCTGCCTTCTTCTGCACTGATCTCTGCCTGTGCTCTTTGCAAGGTGCTTCGTGGCTTCAGATGCTACAGCTCCTTCCTCATTCAGTACTGACAATGTTGCCTTCTTCCTGTAATCAGTGATGTGTTCAGCTTAAAACTTAAAAGAGTATCTTCATCATTTTGCTTCCTCTCATGTCAGGTAAGAAATCCTAGCAAATATCCCTATATCTACCTGTTCCCCTCCCTGTTAAGGCTCTCTTGTGTTAAGGCCTGAACACATCTTGGCTGGACTCATCATGGTCTAAGAAATTTCTCTTCCATTCCCGGAAGAGATGCTTCAACGTGACAGGAAAGAGCATGGAAAGGCTGGGAGGAAGGGGCTGGGATTCTGGCTGGGGAAGGAATTTACCTGGCTTATTTCCCCTGCTGCTCCAAGAGAAGGGCTCAAGGACCTCAACTCCTCATGCTGCTGGGTGGGGTCTCACTGCTTTACCGGCTGTCCTGTCTGTATCCACATGTTCTCGTGTACTGTAAATATAATTGTAAGCTTTTGGGACAGATGCTATCATCTTGGTGTTTATGCAGTCTCTGGCACAAATGTAGCATTATCACAATAGAAACAGTGTATAATAATCAATGGATTTTATAGAGAGTGCTTTATCTAGTCGAAGTTCTTCAAGCAGTGCTTTAGCTGAAGGAAAATAGAAATACAAAGCTGAAAGAAAATTGAAAATGTTATTTACTTAAGAAAAATGAATTTAAGTGTGGGCTTTTTTTAACTTGTGCATTATGTTGTATATTCTTTCCATATATTATTTTTATTCCCACTTATAGTGTTTGGCATTAAACTAGACAGTAAACTCTCCAAAGCACAATTGTTTTCCCAAATGTATTTGTCTTGCAAGTAGCATGCTTTCATCTTAAGAGAGAAGCTTCTTGCACAGAATAATAAAAAGCAATAGTAGTTACAGAAAGCAATAGTAGTTGCTTTTGTTTGGAAGTAAAGCTGAAAATTATGTGGACTGTGTAGAAAAAGTGTAAAAAGAGTAGGCTTTGTTTATGATCTCCCTTCCCACGTGCTAGCTTAAGCCATAAGCTACATGTATAGTTGTGGTCTGTGGATATACTGCTTTAAAACAGATACAAGATTACATCCTGATGCATCTATTTAAAGGTTATTATAATCATTAGTGGTTACAGTTGTAGATTATTTTAGTAAGAGTTTTCATCTACTTCACTTGGATTCCATTTTTTACTATTGGTATTGTTGCCACATCTACTTTAACATCAAAAACATGATTCTCTCTTATGTGATTGTCTCTGAGGTTGTACACGGGTCCTGTTGAGGAAAGAATAATTTTTTTTATGTATAAAAAGAATTATTACATACATAGAGTTTGTGTGTGCATGTGTTGGGCAGATTTTTAAAACATGATCTTCATTTTCTGCAGCTCTGAAACCTGATATGAGCTTGCTAGTTTTCTCCAGCATTTCTTTTAAGTTAGCCATAGGTCTGCAGCTCTCCATTGCTCCAAGGATGCTCTTGTAGCTGTGATTTGTATTTTATTCAGGAATACTATTGCTAAAGTTCTTGCTTCTTCTCTGTTTTGTGACCCATTGTTATTCATTTGTTCTTTTCTCTGTTCTAATTTTAAAACCGTCTGTGTTCCAATTTAGCTGGAGTGTTCAATGTATTCCTTTTCATGTTACTTAAAAGTTTTTTGTATCTCCTAGTGGCTTGATTTCAGAGAGATCTGATGGCGCCAGCTGGCTGAGAAATGGATTTCTCCATTTCACAGTAGAGCTTCCCAACACTTATTTTAGAAAACTATCTCTTTATTTCTCCAGCACCCCGATTTGAAATGAAAATGAAGTTCCAAATGTTCTATGGAATTCAGCTTTTGAAAAAAATCTTTCAGATGTATCAACCTAAAAAAAACCCTAAGCCCAAACTGATGCTGTTTTAATGATTTATTTAACATTTCACTTGAGATGTTTTCAACGACCAACAGGCTAATATTTTGGTCCTTTTAATCTGATTTGGTTTTCACTGCCCAAAAAAGTGTAGAGAAAAGAATAAGTACTTTTATACACAATAAAGTGCCAGAGATTCTCCAGCCACAGTGCGAGAATACATAGAAAAGGGAATAAAACATCTGTTGAACATGGCTTTACCTAAAAAACATGTTTTGGGAAGAACTGTTGTCCTTGTGTAGCTGGTAACAAACATGGGAGTCTGTGGCTATCCCTGCATCGTTTCAGCCACTGCTGCTCTGCACTCAAAAGCCTGATAACGTTTGTGCAAGTTGCGTAGGCACAATAGAGTGTGTTTTTTCCATGCAAATGTGCTGAGTATTGACCTGATTCTTGGATAGATTTTTAAAAATGCTTGGGGTCCCCTGCTGCTGTAGGCCGGCTCCCACGGGTAGAGCTGTATGCTTGAAACGCGCTGAAGTTAGACACTGTCTCATCTTGCAGGAAAAGCCTTCAAACCTGGTTTGGTGTGGTTAGTGTGGGTCTGTGGGCTGAGCAAAAGGGGGAAGGCTGTCTCTCACAGCAGTATTTCTTTATCAGAGAAAAATAAAAGTCTCCTTTTACACCCCAGAATGTCTTTCTTGGCTGCGATCATGCAGAGTGTCCTCAGTACAGCAAGCTTTTTGTGCTGCCACACATAACCGTGGGCTGCAAATTGCTGAGATCTGTTACTGCTACATTTAGCAGTAACAGTACTTTTAAATCAAATGACTTCTGAGTGGTTATCTTGATTAAAGCACTTGAATGAATAAATAATGCAGTGGACTTAATAGTAGGGAAAGAAATAGATCAAGTGGAGCTGTAATTCTTGAGGATATATTTTCCTCACTTTTTGATTTTATGGATTATTTTAACATACATTTAATCACAATGTTTTTCATTTTTTGGATTTTTTTGCAGTGTTTTCATTTGGTGTACTAACATATACTTTGATCTGTTGCTATGGTATTTAATAGGCAATTCTGATATTTAGCCTACGGTATCTTTCCATAACGTACAGACTAATGAAGATTTGCAATCTATTCATTCCTTCTATTTTTTCCCCTCTAGAAAATGAGTATGAAGTTTAGAGCTTAAACTTTGTAGCTCTTTGCACTGGTTTTTCATGGAGGAAGATAAAAATTAAGGTGTGTAATGCTGAACCACCAGTACGTTTTCGTTTTCAATCCTGAGATGTTGCCTTGCAGACTCTTGTAATGTAACAACAAAGATCGGACAAAATCACAGACTGGGCAAGGTTGGAAGGGACCACAACGGGTCACCTGGTCCAACCTCCCTGCTCGGGCACATGGCACAGGATTGTATCCAGACAGGTCTGGAATACCTCCAGTGAGGGAGATACTCCACTCTCTGTGAAGTGCACGGTCACCTGCACAGTAAAGAAGTTCAGAGTATTTCAGAGAAGGGCAGTTCAAAGTGGGGATTAGTCTTACCAATTCAGACACGTCTGCTAAGGGCTGGTGGTGGGCATGTTCAGCTAATGAGGGAAGCATCGAATGTGAGGTAGGTTGTTCCTTGCTGTGGGAGATAAACTGTGCATGTTCAAACAATCAAAGAGGGAGAGCAACAGGTTCCTTCCCTCCCACTCCCCCATATAAATATCTGATCTTATTTGCCTGACTGCTAAGGTAAGGTATCTAATCCTCATTCTCCACTGAAATGAGCAACTTAGGGAATGTCTAACTGGTTCAGAGATGTGACAGAAGGGAAAAAAAGAAAGGATATGTCCAAAGATTGGAGCACTCGTTCCCCTTGTAATTCTGTGCCTTTTGCTAGAGCAAAAAAGGATTTTGAAGTGCTAGTGAACTTTGGAGTGTAACACCAAATTTAAACAGAAAAAAACAGCTCAGCAACCTATTCACTTCCCCCAAACGATACCATTTTTTAATTACTCTGCTATCAAGCAGAAGATAAATAACTCCTGAAGATAAACAACATTCTTTTATTGAATTTTGCCCTGATAAACAAATAGCTCCCTTGGAATCCAACCAGGTCCTGGGATGAAGATAACTCCTTACAAGAGAAAATTTTGCCTGCTACACAGCAAAGAAGTGATGTAACAGACAATTAATTCCAGTCAGTCTAAATCTCTGACAAGAGCAGGGTGCAATCAAATAAAATGAAAGCACTAGGGGATGAAACAAGTGAGAATAAATTAACATTGAATTTTGTACAGATAAGTGTTAACTCTAAATACAAATTATAGAGGAATTAAAAGAACATAGTGCATAGAGGAGTCAAATGACGAGACTGTTCCCTCCGATTCCAACCTTTCTTGTGAAAAAAATCCAGTGAGTCCTTTTAGCGTTGGGCATTTGTGGATTGGTGATGTATGGGTGGGAGAGGAAAACCAGCCTGACTCATGGTAGCAAGAATGTAGATATGTATATGGCTTTTGTGTGTTGCCTTAAAAGGAGAAATAAAATGTCAACCTGAATGAGAAGACCATGTTTTTAACTTCTGTTATCAGTATTTTATTTGTAAATAATTTTGGTTGCCATGATAGAAACTGCCTTTGCCGTCGCTCCTCTCTGTTAATTGAGGGTTCTGGCTGTTTGACTAAGATGTAGAAGACTGAGGTTTAATGCCTCTCTAGTCTGAGAGCTTTATTTCAATTTTTTTTCTCAGGACAGTGCTTTAGGAACTGATCTAGAGCATATGCTGAATTGGATTATTCTCTCATTTGCTGTAACTGACATTAGAGTCTTTGTATAACCAGTTCAGTATGAGTTGGTGGGGACAAAACCTGTTGCCACTAACCCAGGTGTAAGTTTCATCCTTTGACCTAATGCAGTGGTCCCCAAGGTGGAACTGGAGGAGGGACATTCAGTCTATTCTCCTGTGTACTGGGTAAATGCCTGAATAGTTCTGGGGATGGCATGGGATGAGAACATAGACTGTGGGGCTGGTAAAGCCACAGTGATGGCAGCACGACTGACTTTGTCATCAACTTATTACGATTAGCTCTTTGCTACATCTGTAAAGATGCCCAAGAGAGGAAGTAAATATTTTTTTCAACAGGGCACAAATATGCTTTCATTCTCAGCTTTGATAATGACCATGAAATATCCATCTCGAGTGGATCCAAATTCATGTCCTTTTTAGGACCACTAAACTGGTAAATCCTCCTCGCACAGGGAGAGCTGTTCTGGCACATGCCCCTGCTTGGTGGGAGCATGGGGCAGAAAGGTGTTCTTGTGCTGGGTGCTCGTAAATGATCTGAAGACAAGTGAAAATTGAGGCACCCTTGGCAAATTATGATTTGGGAGCTCATTATCTCTTTGTGAAACTCATTTTCCAGCCTACTGATTAAGCTTATAAAAGCACAGTTTTAATATGCCTCCTGCCCTGTTTTTAATTCCCTGGCTGACAGTAAAGAAAATTCTGACCAACTCTCAGGACAATTTATACTCTTCTTTTATCTTGATGGCATATTGATCCTGCTGAACATTACTTCTGCAAAATAATGAACTTGCATCTTAAATGTAGTTCATAGGGGCTGTGTAGTAAGCTTTTTTCTTCCTAGGGGCAGTTTGCTGCTTTTTTATTCTGAGAGCAGGTGCAGCCTAGGAGGAATGGGTCGAGTCTTCTGTGGAAAAATTTTTCTGATCTCTGTCACTCTTTTTTACTCCTTTATTAGTTTCCTGACATTTAATGGTCTTATTGTTCAGAAGTTTTAATCTTGCATTAAATTATAGAAAATTGTCCTAGTAACTATAACAGTGACTGCATTTGGTGGGGAAAAATCTTATGGAAAGCAGTCTTAGAAATCTGTCCATGAATTGACTAAACATGGAAACTCTGCATTTATTCCACTAACGCTGCACTTGCTTTATTTATCTTGAAGAGAGTAGCCTGAACTTCTCCTGCCCCCAAAGTAAGAGAGTCCCAAAAGAAGCTTCTAGTGTAATGTAAACCAGGCTCTAAACCTGAAAGCCCCCCGTACGCCAAGGGAGGCGGGGGAAACCATTTGGCTTGAGGAACTTCACTGGTGTATTAAAGTACATTAAACTCTCATCCTACCTTACTTGGTGACTGCTTTCCTTCTTGGAGAAGCCCCAGGCTGTGGGTGCACGCATGGTCTGCAGCAGTGCTTGGCCAGGCAGCCCCTTTGCCCCAGCTCACTTCGCGCTCTCGCTGAGCCGGAGCAGCAGCTGGGACTATCCGCATGTAATTTTTCACCATTGTGAGCAGGGCCTGACTCTCTGAAAAGGAACTAAAGGTCTCAGGATTCGTCCCTGGAATAATGACAAATTCAGGCATATTTCTTTGCAATGCAAGCTAAACTACCTGTATTTTTCCAACAAATAATTATTGCCACATTCACCGTACACTCTGGAGGCGAACAGGCTCCCAATCACATGAATGAGGTGATCTTTCAGCAACTTAACACTAAACTTGAGAAGAGATGAAATAAGGAAACCACTTAGGGGAAAATGACCTCTCTGTGATAGCCCTTTCTCAGAAATAGAAGATTTGCTGTTCAGCACCAGCAAGTGTGTAGGGAACCAGGTGAATGGGAGAATCTGTCCACTCCTCTAAGTACTTAATGGGACACTTATTTCCCTTTGCTAAAGAAAGGCTGGTGACATCTGCGTTTAGTTGAAGAAGCTAATGGCAGAGGGAGACAAGGAAAAAGGCTATGCTGTAAAGCAAGAGGACCAGGTGAATGTTCCTTTCAGGTCAAAAATACCCTTTCTTTCTCATCTGAGGGATGAGGGGGGCCTCTGTAGAAGAAAAAATTGCTTTAACTACTGAAAAATTATGTATAATCTAGGACAGGAATACAGACTGGGTTTCGCTGGGAGGTGGAAATGTGTTCATAAAGAAGGGTGCGTCAGTTATTACATACAAGGGTGCAGTGTTTAGGATTCATCTAATGCTACCAAAGAGTGTGCATATTTGGAAACTGTAGCCTTACAAACAAACTTGCATCTTATGTGTAAAAAGTGTAACTCTCTATGACTGAAGATAAGAGAGCAAATGGTAACATGGTGATTTTTTGTTTTTTTTTTTTTAGATTTGAGACTAAATACAAATTTTCTGTATAATGCAAGATGAAGTTGAATTCCAGATTTATTTTCACACTGGACTGCCAGTTCTGTAATTGTCAACATGAAAACTCATTTTGAAAACACCCACAGATGAGCTAAGGTGCTGTAGATGTAGATCAGATGTAGATTCTGCCAGTAGGGGCTTAAAAATCTAAAACTAGAAATCAGAGTTGTGAAATAAAGAGGAATTTTTAATCAAGAAATGAGCTGGTTTTAATGCTGTTCTAAAGCATAGAGAGTATGTATTTGTTACTGCCGAGCAGGCAGGTTTTCATAAACCCAGAGAAGCTGAAGGAGTCTTGTGTGTATTTTTTATTCCAATCCCTAATTTGTAACCACAGCCATTTCTAATTCACATTAGAATCTAATTCACATCTCTGCTAATACTGAAACATGTTGGTCTTTTGATGTATATTGTTGTGTGCTAGTAAAACTAACAAGGATTTGTCTATCCCAGTTCTGTAGTCTGTACCCAAATGAAACTGATGCCAGGGTTATTTACAATCTGTTCAGGTCATGTTTCTGCTATTGGTAAAACTTTGCCTAAACTGGATTTGGGTTCTGTGATGTTTCAGTGCAAGTATAATTCCATGAACACTCTTCTCACTCATGCTCCCTGTTCTGCTAACAGTTTGCCTTAGAGAGATTTAAATTACAGTTGCATTGGCAAGATAGTGAACGAGATGATTTTAAGGTTGAATACTGTTCAGTTAAAACTGGTGCGCACTTTCTCTAGACGCCGATAATGTAAACAGCCATGACAATTTTTAAGCCATGTGTTTGTGTGAGTGTATTTGATTACAACTAGGGAGGAATCTCTCATGCAGTATTGATTTTTAAATTTTTTTTTCCTTGTGTCTACAGCACACATTGATTAGGTATAGTAAGGATTATATAAGTTGTTAATCCAGTTTAGCTGATTTTCGAATTAAATCTGATCTTTTAGAAAAAAACCCCAAGGTAGTAAGGTGAATTGCTTATATCAAGGGGCTTAAGGTGGCCTTAATACTGAGAAATGCCTAGAAAAGTGAGTGTGTGTGTGGGTTTTAAATGCAGATGAATACAGCTATGAGAAACACAAAGCAGCTGGAGAAGGAGTGGGGGGCTGTTTGGAGGCTTCCAAAACTTAATTGTCAGAAGAACTGAATGTACTAATGTAGGCCTGGTTGCAAAAGAGGTATGTAACGGGACATAATAGCTGTATGTGGATGATGATGATGTCTAGGGAGGAAATCCATGCGAGTACTCTCAAATATAAGCCTATATACACCGATATATGTCCCAAAAAATATGCCAAATTTTGGCAGGTTATTTTGTCAAAAAGATTTGCTTGTTTGTGTTTTGACAGCTGAGGTTGCTCTTTTAACTGTCCTTTTTTTTCTTTCCTGAGGTATTTTAAACATTTGATGTTGACATATATTCTACAGAAAGCATATGAATAGAAAAACTACTTATATAATTGTGTATAGAACTTTCTCTGTTCCTAAACAATGGAGATGTGCTTTGCCTGAATTGTTCCACTAGAAGTCATTTAGGCTGCAGAACTCATTTCATGGACACTCTGGCAATCACTGTGCACCTTCAGTGCTCATTTCCAAAAAATCCAGAATCTCTCTTCATAGACCAAGGCATTTCACTTTTAAACTGAGCATGGGAACTTCATATGAGTTAAGAAATTGAAGAATATTTTGTTTTGAAATAGCTTCTGTGCTTAAAGCTAGCAATCTAGCTAAGGTTTGTAGAATTTCACATTAACAGTGAAGTTCTGATGTGGTCTATGTTTGGTAGAAGCAAGTTTAAGATAATTCCAGAGCTCTCTGTAAGAGGATAGTGATAAAACCCAGGATTTTTTTTTTTCTGGTTAATAATAAAAGATTATATTATCTATCATTTTTATTAAGAGAAATGCAAATCTGGCAAAATATGTAGTTATATTGCGGGCAAATCAGCAGTACAATTTGGCTTGCATGTGGACTGGTTAATAATCTTTGGACATCACCTTTTATTTGAAATATGTTCTCTTCTATTGAGTTTTTTTATTCTCTTGAAGTTTCTCTGTCTCCTCACAGGTATTTAGATATGGGTAGCAAGGTGTGGGGACTTTCTAAGCCCTGGAGAAGAAGGCAAACAAAATGTTTTTGCTTATGTATTATACCTTTCTATATGAAAAGAGAAAGTTACTTAGAAGTTAATTGACAAAATTAGTAATCAAACTGTGTCCAAATCTCCTTGAAAATTATGGCTTAGAAGAATCAGCTTGTCTCATTTCAAATAATACATAAAATATGAGTGAGATGGGCAAAGGGATTTGTGGGATGGAGACAGATTTTTAATTTGGAAATGAACAAGATGTCTCTTACTCATAATGAAGAACATTTGGAAAGCTTATTGTGATCTATTAAAAGAACTGTGGTCTTACATTTGTTCTGGCCAGAATGTTTGTTTGAAATCATACTAAAAAATTGCAAAACTATTGAATATTATACAGGGTTAAAATAGTTTTCCTTATGAATACACTCTTGGATTAGAGAAACAATATTTGGGGGCACATTCTCTCAAGGGTTAATGGTGAAATAGTCAGGTTTGTTTCTTTTTTTTTTTCCTGTCAAAGAATTCAGGGATTTCTTTTTATTTTAAATGTAAAGAATAGAGAAATAACACATTATATAGCAGTGGGATTACTGAATTCTCTGTAGAAAACTTGAAAAAGAAACTTGGATTTTTGGGGGCATGTGCTATATCCTTCAGGTCACTTATAGGTACAGTGTTATAGCAGTGAAGGCCCTGTTTTTACTAAGAACAGAGATTTGTTGATTGATTGCTTCCTATAAATAAGAGCAGTTAATTAGTGATGGAACATGTTGGGCTGTTTTCCACCTTGTCTATGGGGTTTTAATAGATTGAGGGGAAAACTGCTGCCCTTCCAGGTGGTGCAAACTGCTTGGGGTTGGAAACATCCAGGTAATCATTGGTTCAGTGAGAAGGATAAGGCGAGAGGTGCTCCTCAGCAGTGATTTGGGGGGCGGGGGGGGGGTGGTTTGCATGTTGTGACCTGGGGTGAAGGTGATGCAGCCATTGTGGGCTGTGCTGCCCAGCCAGCTTTTAACCCACTTCTGCTCACACATGTGGGCAGGTAGAGGTGTGCTCACCTCAGCCAAGCTGCTCCTGCAGCTTTTGGGGAGAGCTGTGTCTCCCAGAAGTGCACAGCCTCCCCTCCTCTGCATAGCTGCTGGTGACCAGCTTCTTGAGTAAGTCCCACATTATAAGGACTTGTCCTGCAGTCTTGTGCTTTGTCTCCTTCATCTGCTGAAAAACAGTCTGCAGCAAGGGAAAGGAGGGATGACAGCTGTCAGGATTTCATTGTGTACATACTCCTGCAGAGGGAGGAAACCCAGATGTTGCAGAAGATGTGGTGGCTGTCAGTGGAAACAGCAATTGCACTGTGACTTATGATGAGTTGGTGTTTCCAGTAATCTCATCTGAAGACCAAACGGCAAGGGACAACTTTTGGTATTAGACATGTCTTAAATTATAAACCAACATAAATAGAGATTCTCCTTTTGGAAACCTACTCAAGGTTAAGACAATCCTTTAAATGCACTTGTCTGTGAAACTGACATTACATTGAGAAATTCCAGCTTGGACTTGTGAGATGCTTCAGTGTTAAAAGGAAAATCTGCTTTCCTCTGTCACTGCCCTGACACAGGAGGATGATGAGGAGAGTCAGTGCATCGTGTTGGTGCTGGTTCTGCCGTGTCTGCTCTGTGGGCCCTGCCGGGGTTGCCATCAATGTACACAGTGTGCTCTGCAGCAGTTTGATATTTAAGAGGAGCTGCCCAAAGAGAAGGCATGGCAGAGGCAGGGCTCTTCTCTTCCAAAAACTGCCCTACACTCCAACAACTCCAGGCACCTCAAAGCTATCTCTGTGATGCAAAAGCCTACAAACTACTGCTTTCCCTGCCAAAGGTGTAACAAAAGCTTCCAGGCAAGGATGGTTACAATATAAACTGAAGGGAGGGGGAATATAAACTGAAGAAGGAGGAAAAAGGTCTAATGCCAGAAATGGGAGTTAAACACCTCTCTCCAAATCCCAGAAATAGAGGAGTAGATATTATGAAGCAGGCTTAGTTTCTAGCAGCTTGATCTCTGCCTTTGTGTGCACTTGGCTTTGTGTGCATTCATGTCCTGTTGGTAATTATCATTCTGTTGACACCTGTATTCATGATGACACCCCTATATCACATTTTCATCACAGCGTGAAATGTCACTCTTTTTGCTTTTGTGTTGTTTAGTACTATGAGTTTAGCCCAGAGTCAGAAAAAAAAAAAAAGACACGTCTCACAACACACAACGGTACATTGATAACCTCGCAGTTTAGTTACTGATCCTATCTCAATGCTTCCATCTCTCTCCTTCCTCCCACCCCTCTTTTCAAGCAGACAAGGTTTTCCCTCAACAAGCTGATGACAGAATAATTTCTCTAGGTTGATTGTTTGCCCCACATGGTCCTCTGGAGATCTTCATACAAGTGGAGAGAAGCAGATCAAAAGCCTGCAAGAAAAAAACAGGCAGAGGATTGAAAAAAGCCACCATAAAGAACCTACTCAGGTTTCATTCTGATGATGAACAGGCTTGTAAAGTATTCTGAGACCTGTCAAATTTTCCCATCTGAAATCCAGGCTTGTTTTAAAAAGAATTTTCATAATGAGTATCTCTTTTCCTCCATCCACAGGCTCAGAATATTTTCTGAAAAAGTTTTGCAGGGCAGAGGAGTTGAACAGTTGATCACATGCAGGAGCACGGGATAGATGGAGTACAGCTGACTCAACAGCTACAGGGGATTTGGGTAAGTGCCCATCATGTCAACCAACTAGAACTTACTAAAATATTGGTTAATATCACAGTATTCATTACTTTTAAAAAGAAAGTCTAACTTTTTCACCTGTCAGACAAATTTAACCTCACTAGGAAATCTCAGTGTTAGTTTGTCGGGGAAGAGGTGTGCAGGGAATAGCTGATGTAAACATGAAGGCATTAACATCCAACTGTGATTGACTTTTGCAGCTTAGCTTTTACCTAAAGGCCAGACTTGCACTATTAATGCTCGTGGAGGAAGGTTATAAACCCTGTGCAACGTTGAGGCTATCAATGTATGTCAAACCCACTCACGTTGCTTTCAGGGGGGAAACAATCAATTGCTTGAAGGAGATAATGTTATCCAACTTGCGGTGTCAATCAGCCTGTTCCCACAATCATTGCATTGATGGAGGAAAATTTTGATAAGCAGGACTTCTTATCTGGCTCCACTGCCACTGAATGACAGAAGTTCGTTGATTGGAAATTACATTGTTTCCAGTCACAAAGCTGACTGGACATGGAAATTGCACCACCTTTGTTTATTTTTAAAGTAATAATAACGGCAGTATATTCATCAATGAAGATTGTGGGGATTTGAAATAAAGTTTTCGGTTAAGCTGATGAACTGATACTGTCCAAATTGACATAGTTACTATAATTGCCTTGTGTACTGTGGGGGAAAACCTTAAGAGCTGAAGAAGACAGGAATGCTGGCCCTGCTTGCATGTTCTTGATCAGAGAATGGTTTTACCAATGCACGATGTTTTTGTTTCAGCTAGATCTTAAGCAGTACCCCTCAGGCTTGTTTTACAGGTTGACTCAAAATTCCTTCAAACCTTTTTTAAAGTCCCAAATGGCTACAGCACAGACTCAAAACACGATGAAAGAAATAGCCATAAGTGAATCTCTTCTATTTCACAATAGAAATAGTTTTTCTTTTTAAATATAAATCTGGGAACAGAATCTCTTTTATTTCACAATTTATGAAATCTCTGGTATTACATGCTTTCTTTGACCAAGATCTTAGCAGCATTATTTACTGCAAATTTGTTTAACTTCCAAGGATTAAATAAGGTAATACTGCAGCATTATTCTACAACCTTACTGCTTAATTGTTGTTTCTAAAAGTGAGGAAATGGAAGTAATCATGATGGCATAAACTCTTGCTGCTTTTTTGTCAGGGAAGTCTTATTTTACTGGTAACTTTTCGAGCTGAAAACAGATGGCTGCAGTATAATCTACTTGCTAGTGACATCAAGCATTATTTTACTGAAGATTTATATTTATATTGCTCTCTTCAAAAGCATAAAAAGAGTAATTAAGTAGAATGGTACTCGTTTAGATCTTTATCTGCCCATGGGATTGCAGGGCTCTGGGGTCAGGCAATAGGATTAAGAGCATCTCATCACTAGATCAGTGTGTTTGAATCCAGACCATGGTTAGAGGCGACTGAAGGCCAGTCAAATGTGACGACACTTCAGGGGCCTATATCAGATGATTTGATAGTTTCTGTAAATTTGCTAGCTGATGGGACCCCCATAATGGTGAGTGGTCTGAGAAGGAAATCTGTAGACTGAATGTGCATGTGTGGAGAATGTATTTAAGCTTAGGAACAGTCTCTTAGTTCCAGGTTTTAGGGACAGTCTTTGTACACTACCTGTGCAGGTGGGACACAGCTGTTACTTCTGTGTTTCAGTCCAAGATGATCCCGGACTTGCTTTACTCTCAGTGATTGTCAGATTGCAATGTCTCCACTAAAAGTGAAAGAGAAACACGATGTAGACCAGCTGCAATAGAGCTAAATGGTCCCATTTTTTCTCACTGTTGGATTAATTAGACAGTATCTTAAACACTGTAGTTGTGTTCATTACAGATACTTCTAGATGTACTTGCCATTCTGTAAGTGAATGTGGCACAGCTGGTGGTTATCTGATGGCTCTTGTTTTGTAATCAGCTTGTTTATAGCATTTTGTAGCTGAAGTAAGAAGTAGAAAATCCAAAATGACTTTTATTTTAGTTTTATGATGTGAGTCAGAAATGCAGGGACCTCAATAGGGAACCTATCAATGTTTTCAGCTGGTTTATATTCTTGGCGTTTCAGTTGAATCCACTGAAACTGCACTAAAGAATTTAACTATAAACCACACGATTAAAGAAAAACAGAGCACAACGAGTCAAATTATGTGGATTTTAATGATTAAAAGGCGATCTTGATTTGTCAAGGACATCCAAATTTGAGCTAAAACGATCTTTTCAGACCACTCACTGCAATAGTCTCCAAATCTTATACTGAATTTCCTTTCTTTTTTTCTCAGGTATCTTGCTGATGTCAAAGTTTTTCTGATGCAGTAGACAATATGAAGAGTGTGAAAGTGAGAGGATAATCTGTTAAAATTGTTTAGTTCAGGTCCAAGCCCTTGACCATAAATCACTTCCTTAAGACCCTTTTTCCTCGCAAATCTGCTTTCACTGGCAGCATTCTGTGCTTTGTATGTGCACGAATGTCTTGTGGGAAACACCAGTTAGTTCATGCAGGTTGGAAGAATAGCACAGAAATGAGTCTTTTCTATGAGGCTCAGGAGATATCATTTTGTGCATTTCTGTATGTGGAAAAGCTGATTAAAGCTGATTTGTGTTTTCACACTTTATTATGGTATCTGTGAACCTTGAATTTGGAGACATAATTTCAAATAGAGACTTAAATTTTTTAGGTTATCTCTCAGATACATAGTTATGTAGTTTTATTGTCTGATATGATTAGCATGATTTGAAAAATGCTAGCATTTTCTTACGTCGTTAAAATAAATGTCTGGAAGAGAGATATAAATATAGTGTTGAAGCTGCTTTTGTGGAACTGCAAAGCAAGTATTCTGGCAATATTTAAACTACTTTTCCGTCACTAAGCAGAGCTATGGTGAAAATAATATGGAACAGTGTAGGGGGAAGATATCCCACTTGAAGAATTTTATTTCACTAGTCGATGTAGGAAAAACTAGAATAAATCTGTTATTTAGCACAGAATAGCAGCTAAACAGTCCACTCCATGACCTCAACACTCTCAAGTGAATAAATTTAAATAGACCCAGTAAGTCAAGATCTCTGGCTTGTGCAATGGATAGTTGTTTGGATTTATTTATACTTTAATAACTGGATTTTCCCAGTAGTCTGTCTCTTTGAAAGAAGATATTATGCTGCNTGCCCATTGTAGTGTGCTAGTCAAAATTTGAAGTCTTTCAGATTAAAGTCTAATGATTTTGATGTGGCTTCCTTTTGTGGAAACCTCTCTTTCTCAGACCCTTTGGTGTTTTTATTCTGTGAAAGAGATTATTGTAAAAAGACTTGAAAATAACGCAAAATTCTTTTAGCTTACACTAGAATTTTTTAAACTTTTAAACCAAAAAAAAAGCTTTGTCTTGCAAAAACTGAAAAAATTTCTTCCCTAGTCTCATTTTCCTTGGACAGTATGGGTACCTGCTTGAGTCCCAAATCATCTTGGTATTTGAGACTTTA
>VYZQ01002818.1:0-29462 GCA_013400655.1 Mystacornis crossleyi | reverse complement strand
TTTGAGAGCTAAGAAAGAAAAATAATTCTGTTTGTTAATTGTGCATCTGGAATGGAGGTAAAAGCCAGGAACCCCTTTTGTCCCCAAACTTGACAGGTGCTATTTTCAATATGCAGAAGGGTGTGCTGTGTGATGGTCTGTGGCTAGTGCAGCTGAGAGGCTGTTGAGGATGGGTGAGAGAGTCTCTGCAGGCAGAAGGGGCTCACTCTTCCTGTGCTGTCGTCCCCAGCACTTGGCTCAGGCTGTGGCTTTGGGAGTGCTGCCTCAGGGCCCTTGGGGATCAAATGTAAGGGGAGAGGTGAGAGAGGTCAAAAAGGAGAATATTTTAAAACCAGTATCTCCCAGGCTGAGATACTACTCACAGAACCGGGTTATGGTGGATAGATTATCTTCCTGTTCCTCATTTGTTCCACACAAGGAGTCTTCATTGCTGTCAGCTGGAATTCCAAGCATGGTGTGCAGATACCAGAGGAGCCACTGGGTCTTAAAGTTGACTCCTCTTTAAATGTTGTTAAGAAACAGAAGTTGGCTTCAACAAAGAGGAGAAATGAAGCCTTCCTAGAGGAACCATGGAGCTCATCCATTTTTCATTTGTTTGTGCTTTTATCATTCATCGCTTATGTGACTTCTTGCATAGGAATGGTGCTGCATAAATAGGATGCCAATCAGACAGAACTTTTGTTTCTGATTTTTGCAGGTTTATTTTTGAGTGCAGATATGCAACAGTCATCAGGAAGGAAGGAAAAATAGCCCTGGTTTTGGTAGACTGAAAACGCAGTGATTTTTTAATACCGAAAGCTATATGTGTTCTAGAGAGGATATTATCCTTCAGAGAGCTTATCTAGGGAAAGAACTTTAGTTCTGCATTGCAGTAAAGCATAGATTTTAGAAGGCTTTTGGGGCATAGAGCCATAGCCGTCTGTCTCCAGTTGGGAAGTGTAGTTTTGATTCAGGGGATTCTTGTTTTAAGTACATGTTGAGAACTTAGTAGGGACTGAGGAAAGGTTGCATCTTTTTCACATTACACTATGCATTTGAATTCAATATCAAAGCAGTGATTTGATCAAAGAGGAGGTTCATGAAGAGAAACTGGTTTTGAACTACACAGGTCTTTCTGTGCCTCTTCTGGTGGAATGACTTTTATCAATGGTGTTCTGTGGAAAACTCTTGTCCTCTGAGGGTTTTTTGCTGCCTGCCTTGGCAATGTGTGGAGGGGTCACAGTGCAGAAGTGGGCAGTGGAGCTCCCAGCATTTGTCACTGTGAGTCTACCCATAATTCAAGATGGTCTCTGTTGCTGTAGGATCTGTGTACCTCTTGAGCTTTACTCTCTTGCTTGAGACACATCCATGAGCACCACTGGACAGATAGCTTGTGTGATTTGAGTCAGAAAGAAACTAAGTGGTTTGCCTGTATGGAAACTCTGTGAAAGGGAGGTCATTATATTTAAGGCTTCATCAGGTGGGTGCCGTAACCTGCAAATCATTGCTCCTCTTACTCAGAAAACCAGTAGCTTTTAATGCAGGAATGCAAATACTTTTTTTTTGTTTGTTTGTTTCTTTTAACTTCTATAGGAATAATATTTAACTTCCTAAATTGTCAAGAAATGAGCTAGATACTTAACATCTAAGGGGCCATTAGATCTGTTTTGGAGTGGCTTTAGATTAATTTCTGAACAAAAAATACTTTATTTCCAGAATGGACTAATTTGGCAGGAAATGAAAAAGTGGGCAAAAAAGGTTCAGTCTGGAAAGGTTGTTTATCCTCCTCTATCATACAAAAGTTGGTTTTGTTGGTATAGTCTCATTTCCCACAGTGTCAAAAGATAATTTTGCAAGCAGTAATGGTAACTTAATTGGTGAAGGTAGTATCCTGCTTTTTGAAAAGGCTTGAAGTGAGTTATAAAATTAACTGAGCTTCTTTGTGTTGCATCCTGCTATTTGTTACAATTTGTTTGTGCATCAGTCCAAGGAAGCATAAATGCATGCTTAACCATTTGCCTTTTTGTACTGATCTCTCTACCTTAGTACACTCATTAAATGGATCATAATAGTGCTCCTGTAGTGAAAACCAAGGCATGCTGCTTCTTGATCTTTGTGTATTTCATTAGTGGGATTATGATTGTGTACAAACTAGGAGAATTTCGTGCCAAATCACTTCAACTCCTGTCTTGCCTCCAGTACCTTTCTGCCCAAATTTACACGCAGTGAGTAACATTTATCACGGCATTATCTCAGGACTGAGTTTGGCCTGTTATTTCCTGCACTTGATTGTTTTGGCTTGAAAGCCACCATTAAAGCTGTCTAAATTAAACTGCTTGTGCTCCTGTACCATGGGGGAAGAACTAGCTCATTGTAATGGAGATTTCATTTCCTCTCTGCTGTGCAACACAGTGAAACCATTCATTTCAGCAGACTTAATGGTATAGTATTGACTGAAGTTGTTCTACAATTTTTAATAGCACTTAATCTTTAAGCAGGTGTAATACATTAGTTGTTACAAAAGGAGTAACGTCTGTGTTTAACACAATGCAGTATGTATTTTTGTAAAGCACTAGGAGGAAACATCAGAACAGCCCCCCAGTCATCTACGGGCAAAGAAGACCTTAAAGAAGAACAATGTTAGATCTTTAAAGCAAAACAATATGTTGCTTGTGCCTGTATCTAAACCTGATGCTTTCCCTTTCAGTACATAAAAATCTTCAGAACTTTAGAATCAAAGGTCAAATTGTCCAAACTTTTACGAGTGGGGCATAAAGGGCACATAGAGCTGCTTTTCCCATCAGTGGAAGANAGTTTTAACAGCTGCTGCTTTCTAGGTCTTTTGTGTTGTCATAATGCGCAGAATGAAAGATTGCAAGATGCTTTGTAGTATTGTTCCTTGTCTTTCAAGAGCCAACTGATTTTTCAATAAAGCTCAAGTTGATAGTTCTTAAAAAAAAAAAACAAAACAAACAAACCAAAACCCAGGAAAAGCCAACTTTAGAGAGATCATAATAAATTACTCTGATATGCTGTTGATTGTACTTCAAAGTCTGCACAGCCTGAGACTGTGATCTCATAAAAAATGGACTCCAGACAACTCAGAAAAAATGTAGCCAGTTTCCATGCCAGAGTGGGCTGGGAGGCAGAGCTTGGCCTTCTCAATTTCTCAAAATTTCTGTTCCAGAAGGGGCTGCCTGATCACACTCCAAATATTGAACCAGTTGCTGTTCTCTACTCTGTTGCAGTGTTTCATTTTATGAATGTGCTACTACAAGATTTACTGGGTGATTTTAGATTAATGTGTTTCTTGCTTGGTTACACTATGTTACTATATTAATTCTTGGTTTTTTTCTTTAGTGAAGTGGTAGAGTAAAATTTGTTCTTCAGATTTTCAATTCCTACTGTTATATTCTAATATTTTGCTGCAACTGAAGTCTAAAAATTTATTTGATTGGAAGTCACAATGCTAGACTAACTGCTGTAATAGTTACATGATGATTACTTCAAAACCTTTTACAGTGTCTTCCCCTGTATTTTTCTTGCAGCTGAGCGAGATATCAATGTTTTCTGTGGAGTACAGACAATTACTATGAAGATAAATTTTTGCACAGTTCTTTTTTCTGGTTATTCTGAGACAGATCTGGCACTGAATGGGAAACATGGGGATGCCCACTGCAGGGGCTTCATCAATAACAACACCTTTCCAGCAGTGGTCATTTTCATCATCAATCTGAGTACTTTGGAATCCTGTGGAAACACTTTAGTGGTAAGACCAAGTCAAAGTGAAATTATAGCATGGCTATTTATACACAGGATCAAGTGAATGTTCTTGACAGCGTTGTATATTTTGTAGATAATATTTACTTTGTCTTATCCAATTAAAAACATATTGCATATATCAAAGAAAACCAGAGAAAGTTGGTAACTTATAATCTTGATTACTATAGAGAAAATACAGTGGGACACACATTTGTTCCCTGATTAGAAAGTATAATTTTAATTTAAGTATTTTTTCGAGGCGTTTCTAAAACTTTTGCTGACCATGCCTTGTATTTTGCAGAAGTGGAGAGTTTCACAGTATGTGTGAATCACACTGAGTAAGCAGTGATGACTTTTATCAAAATACCTATGAATACCTTAAAAAAACAAGTGTAAAAATGTATTATTTTTAAGGCTTTTATTCTCTCTGGAATTCTTACTTGTACTTGATCCCTGTAAGTTTTTATAACAAACCCCCTGTTTTGTTGCTAATAATTTTGCGGAAACTGGGCTGAAATGTTCGATATGCTCTGTAACCTCTTTGCCTTAGGCTGAGTTTTGTTTTAAAATTTCAACAAAAAACCGGTTCAGCCAACTGAAGACTCTCTTTTCCAACTGTAGCACCTTCATTACTTGCAGTAGAAGAATATTCCAGGAAGCAACTTCTTCCTGTGTCTGTGTAGTTGGTCACCTTGTAAACTCCCTGAACTTGCTATTTGATTACGATCATAAGAGCGTGATGTTTAAAAAAACAAAAAAAGACCTTCCAGTCTGGTAAGTCCAAATAACTGGAGCTCCTCATGAAGTCCCCCACCAGGCTGCACTGAACACAAAGACAAAGTAGCAGCTGCTAAAAATATAACCAAAAATATTCCCCCCATCCTGTCTGTTTCTTCATGCTGTGCCCCAAAATGAAGACGAAAAAGGAGCAAGGAGCATTTCTTATCATGTTCCCCATGCTGGAGTAGTACGTTCCCCTGCATTTCTTGGCAGTGTTTCACAGCAAAGACCTTCAAGCTAATTTTCAATAAAAGCAAAGGACAGACAACAGTTCAGGCAGAACTTGTGTAAAACCCAGGTCTTTCTGTAATACAACAGACTCAACCTTTTACTTTATGGGTAAAAACTTTACTTTTTACTTTATGGTGGTGAGGAAGTTAACAGAGCGGTAGCTGACTCTACTACCTTACCCTACAGTGTTTAGGCAAGACTCAGATCCTGGAAAATTCTATTTTCAACATTTTGTGCCATTCAATAAAATTACTAAGTATGCTATTGGCAAAATGCTTGCCTGCTTCTGTCTTTTAGGTGTGTTTTCTGTAGACAAAGAAATCAAAATTCCTGCTGTGTGTCCTGTGCTACTTACTGCAAAATGTTACAACTCATGTGCACCTCAGCATGATTATTCAATAATGAAATGTTTTTTTAAGAAACCATGTGTTCCAAAGCTACTGAGAACATCTGTTTTGCTAATGCAGTTATACAAAAGAAATGTTACAGTAGAAGTCCAGTGCCATGTTGTCTTCNCTCAGACCCAGCTTACAGACACAGAAAGGCACAGGATTCATGTCTGGCATAGAGGAGGCGATAGGGGCTGCGGTATCATACAGTCACCCCAGCACACGTTAATTTACCTCATTGTGTATGTGCCTACTGGGAAGGGAATTTGTGATGCTCCTCAGTTGCTTTCAAACCACCGCCCCACTCAGGTTGGTAGCTACAGATGGAGTGGGGCTGGGCTGCCACCAGGACGAAAGTGTCCCTCAGTTTTCCTGAGAGCTGCGTGTTCTTGCAGGCTCTGCACACTCTGTGAGATGAGCAGTGCAGAACAGCAGGTGCCCATGGATGGAATTTAGGTTGCTTTGGCATTAAGCTTGTATTACTTTCCAGCTCTGTAATTTCTGACAGTTTATAGTTTATAATTAAGATTTAGAAATGTCCAATATAAACAAAGCCACAGACTCAAAGTTCAGCTATTCGGCTCGTGTCTGCTTATAAAGTACCTTGTTTTTGATGTGTCCAAACCAAAGCTCAACAGTGAGAGAATATTGTTTCTGTGAATGAAATTGCTTGTGTATTGGCCTTTTTATTGCATATGGGGCCTCACTGTAAAGTAATAATTTTTAACTGTAATGTAAAAGTTCCTTTAGTTTTTCCCAATAAGTCACATGAATTCGTTGGGAATGTAGAGAAAATAAGTACCTACCAAAAAATATACTTCCAAGATTCATAATTTTTTTTCAAAAGTTGCTCAAGTCTGTTCTGAGAACAGGGATACAGCTTGTGAATTATACATGCATGATTCCAGGGAAATGAAAAACAGAAAACAGGGAAGATGTTAGTAACCTAAATTAATTTTTGAGGGTTTAGTGAAGATAGTTCAGGATAAATTATGGGCTAAACCATAGTATCCTTGAATTTTTTTGTTCCAGAGGTAACTTTCAGCTTATAGTAATTTTCTGTCTTTCTCCATAGGTATCCTCAGCTCGAGGTATCAATGCGTATGGAAATACCTCAGTGGTACAGATAGGTAATGTTTCAGGCTACATTGATACACCAGACCCACCAACGATTATCAGCTATTTGCCTGGGCTTCTGTACAAATTTAGCTGTAGCTACCCTCTGGAGTACCTGGTTAACAATACCCAGCTCGCTTCGTAAGTGTGCTTTTCATTTCTATGTGTTTCCTCCCCATGTTTGTGTAAGCATGTATATTTGCATGCCATAACAGCATTGTTCATGTAGCAATTTCTAGCTGTGTAAGAGTAAACGGAAAGGAAAAAAGCACCAAAAGAAGAGGTGTGGCAAGGAAAAAGAAAATTCTGTAGCATATGAGATAATATAGTTTATGAAGAGCTACTGTTATGAAGAGACCTTTAGATAATGTAAAACTTCCTTTAAAATTCAGATGTTCTTCTGAAAAATTATAGCGGCAAAAAAAAAAAAAGATAATTCTTCATGAAATAGTTTGTAAGCTTGTAAATATAGAATGCAAGAGAAAATATTTCTGTGAGTAAACCTTGTACAGCATGTAAAGTGGGTTCCTTTTGTCACTTTGCCTCTCTGCTAATTATTTTTCTGATTCGTGTTTCCAGTAGCATCCATTATTTTCTGCATAGTTAAGACTGTCAGTATTTCCACTATAAATTCCTGTTTCTGAAGTTTATAACCCAAATGCATAAATTAACTCCTTGTGATATGACTCATTGAGTTTTTTAATGATAAAACCCAGTGAAGTATGCAAAAACAAAAATAAGGTATCTTTCTTCATGATGATTTTTGGTTTCTGGTTCTGTTGTAGGTCATCAGCTGCTATTTCTGTAAGAGAGAACAATGGTACATTTATCAGCACTTTGAATTTGTTGCTTTACAATGTGAGTATAAAACACAGTATGACCCTGACTAAATTAATCTCTGCACTAGATGGGTACAAACTGGTTTAGGAGACCAAAGTATAGATTCCTCTTCATAATTTGCAATTTCCCTCCCACTCCTCCCCTGAACAAAGCCTTTCTTTCAGGCATCTTTCATCTCTGAATTCCTTTTTCCTTTTTGTTTGCATGTACCTGCTGTCTTGTATTTATATGGCTGGTCTTTGAGGACAGATACAGTCTTTTTGTCCCATATTTATACCTTTCCTCAGTTTACAGCTCTGGCTTTCAGTTTGTAGTGCCATGTGACTAATCAATTGTAGCAATAACAATCATACTCCAGAGTGCATACTTTTGTTTGCATTTATTATGTTTCTCTGTGTGTGTATAGGTGCTTTGTGCCTAAACAGAGAATACTCTGTAGTATTCTGTGAAATTATTCCAGACCTACTCCCTTAGCAATAAACTGTAGCCCTTTGGCTGGGGTATTTTTATGTTCAAGCCTCATCAGAGTGTTTCAATCAACTGTGATTGTAGTGAGGGCTGTATTTGCTTCAAATCTATAGCCTGATGCATATGTTGCCTTATGGTGTGGACTTAAAAGATTTTAAGGGTTAATAATTATTACAGTTTTCATCTAATGCATCTTCCTTATGTTTTAGATAATTTACCTTGAATATGCATTATTGTAAAAGCTTTTACCCCATAAAACGGGTTGGTGACACTAAAATATGAAAAATGCAAGGACCTCTACTTAACATTAATCCCCGAAATTATATTTTTGTGTTGATTAAAATTTTTACTCATACATTTTAAATACCTGATTTAAATATCAATTTTTCAATCTATCAAGCATCATTTTTGTAAATTATGAATCCGATTTTTTTGCATTATTATTCATGCCATCATGCTGCTGAGTTATAATTCATGCAGCTGATTTAAAAGTCAATGCTTTATGCTTTGAACATAATGAGCTATAAATATTGCAACAGGGCATTTTTCAACGGCACGCTCTAAAAAATCATGTTTGTTTGAAAGAGCACAGCTCCAAGTAACAACCTATAATCTGTTAAAATGATGATTATAGTTCTCTCATTTTTAAATAAACCTGTGATCAAAAAGATGGGGTAGAATGAGGGTAGGCAAGTTTCTCAGTCAAGCCAAGCATTGACCGCCAAATGTTGACTGCCTTTCAGAGCCCAGTTCAGCAAAGAGTCAGGAATAAATGCTATTGATACTCACACTGAGCACATTTTTCCCTCAGATATCCTACGCCAAAATGTGCTTTCATCCTCCCCACCCCTGTAAGCTTGCGAGTTGACCACGAACAGTGGTGTCTTTCCATTCTGATAGCAGTCATATTACTCGCCCTAGTGAGTAGCACTGTCATGAATGATACTGCTAAGGCTGGCAGATTCCAGTGGTGGATATGACCTTCTGCTTCACTTCCTAGGGCTGGATAAATGCGTGGAGAGATTGTGCATTGCCTGCATTTTTCCCTGTTGGGAGTGCCTCTTTGGACACCTGTTGTCTTATGGGTTTCCTTCATCCCTGTTAGCAGTCCTGGTTTTGGGAGAGGCCTCAAGGCTCGTGTCCACCCTTCCTAGTGGTGAGGGGTTTTTGTACAGATGTGTCTCTTGACTGCAAGCAGCTGTCTGTTCCAAATTTAGCTGTAGTGTTATTTCTTAACCTTGACTCTTCATCTTCTCGGCTCACCTCTGTGTTCCCTCACAAAGTGTTGTTCACATTTACTTTGTGATGCTAGTACATGTCATTGTTAGGAAAGACAAGAAGAGCTGTTATGATAGAGTTTAATAGCAAAATGTTTAATGGGCTTTCACAGAACATAAGTGGCTATGTGCTTTTCTGCCTTTTTGCAAACATCTGTCTAAATGAATAAAAACTACTCTTAAAGAATAAAAGAGCAACTATGGAACGTAATAGTGAGGGTCTTGCACTTTTTAATCAATTGCAAAATGTGGCAGAGCTATGTGTTATAGAAATGTATAATTAATTTGAAAGAAGGTAAACCTACCTGAAGGCCTCTGATAGTGCATAGATTGGATATTGGGCAGGCTGTTAATTTTGGCATGGTCACCTTTAAAAAAAATCATTTGATCTCTGGTGTAAACGTTGTTGCTGTCAGCTTCTGCTTGCCCTGGTCTCTACTGTCACAATGAACCTGGTCGAAATCCAATTTACCAGATTTTTTTGTATGTATTGAGTGTTTTGACCTTTCACAAGACGTTTCAACATACAAGGTTGCTGTGCTATCTGCGTTAGCAATGTGTTTGACATAAGTGATTTTACCAGATAGTGCATTCTGATATTCTGAATTAATATCTGTCACACAGATCTGTTTCATGGCTTTGTTGTTAAAGTGATATTAATGGTTCGGACTTCGAACAAAAAGCCCCAATAAAACAACTGTATCGAAGTAGTAGTATATGTGGAATTCCTAAATTTTATGTTGAACATAGCTTTCTTGAAACAGCTCTTTTGAAATACTAGAATTTAAATGAAAACATTTGTTACTGGTACTTTTCAAGAAGCCAGCTTCCATAGAAACTACATTTTTGCATAACAGAATGTCTCTGTTCTCCCATACTATATTGTAAAATACATAACACCTCGTGGCATTGCCATCTCCACTAATTCAAATAAACTTAGCAACCTTTCCTAGGAAAGAGTACAATGTGATAAACCGGTAAAGCTCCTCCTTTAGGAAACCTTGAGAGTAGCTTCTGTGTTTGCCTGTAAGTTCTGCTAGACTTACTGAAGTGTCAATGAATGATATGTCTTCTTTAATCACTGATCCAGCCACCTTGTTAAATCATAGATTCTCCCAAATTATTGCATAGAACAAAGCAAGTCTTTACAGACAAACTTGTAGGCAGGTTCTCCAGCACTGCTTTTTGCTTCTTCCTTTACAGAGAACATAGTAAGTGATCTTTCTACATAGAAGGGTCAGAAAAATTGATGAGAGGTCAGTCTGTGGATGCAGATGGGTTGTTACAGTGGAAATTCTGTTACAATTGAGGCAACGTTTGTTTTACAGGATTCAACCTACAGCCAGCAACTCATTATTCCAAGTACAGGTTTACCTTTGAAAACCAAAATATATGCAGCTGTAAGAGCAACCAACCTTGACGGCAGGTACCGTAAAGGGTGTTATTTCTTGTCTTGCTTGCTTTTCAGCTCTTGTAACTTATCTGACTTAGAAGCTTCTGTCTTTCCTCATCACATTTTGTGTTTCAAAATAATGGTTGGTGTTCAGTTATCACAGCTTTCAGATGGAGGGTGTCAGCTCCTTGACGGTGAATGCATATTTTGCTTCAGTTCTCATTGTGAAACTTTTCCTGAATTATACTTTAAATCATATATTGTTTTTTATTTAAGAAAAGGCCTCTGAATGAAAAAATCCAGGGCTTTAAAAAGTGGGTTGGTTTTGATTTCTAGTCCTATGTGGCCATGATTTCTTAGAGGAGGTGTCCAATGTGTGTTGGTATGGTGGTTGACTTGCATGAAACCAAATGACTTGGTTTATACAATTCTGCTGCTGTGTTGTGCTGTTTAATTTTCTTAGTAATTAAAGAAACAGGATGACCTGTATGTGACCTATTTAATACAGTAACTCAGCTTCACTGTAACAGCCTGCATTACTGTTTATATGCTTTCCTGTACTGTCCTTCATCTCACCTCACCCACACCCCCCCAATCTTGCATTGCCGGTTCCCCTCATCCATCACTTTACTCCCTGTGCAGGTGGAATGTTTTGATGGACTACTGTTACACCACACCATCTGGCAATCCTAGTGATGATGTCCGATATGATCTTTTCTTCAGGTAGGCCCTGTGCAAACCCAGTATTTTGTTGGTCCTTCTTTAAAAAGACTAATTATAAATCTCTTCAATAGTGGTGTCTTAAGCTGCCTGGAAAGTTTAAGCATTATTAGCAGGCAGGACCAAGGGCTAGGTTTATAGAAAACATGTCAGAACTTATTTGTGTGTGAACATAAACATAGAAGCAAGTGCAAAGTCATAAGAATTATGAAGGTAGAAAAGCATATATCCAAAATAGTTCTACTAGAGGTAATGAAAATGCTCAAAGTGAATGGCTAAACCGGCCTTTATTTTACCAAAGGTAAATGCGGTGAATGACAGTGATATGAAGCATCAGAGACTCCAATCCAGGAAAGTAGTTAAGCAAATGATTAAATATAAATAGATGCTCCTGCTTCTACTCCCTGTTATAACATTTTTCTTGAATTGGAACTTTGAAAAACCTCTTGGCAGTATCTCAGATTAAATTTTATCCCGTTACACCTACTGGAGAGATGCTGTCTTCATTTGGAATTACCTGTCTATACCGGTTAGCATACCTGATTGCTTTCTGCTTCAGGTCTCAAGTTTCTTTGGGCGCTGGAATTAAATGGTACCTTGGTTATAGCTGTGGTGCTGCTAAACAAAACATAATTTTTTTATAAGAATGCGTTTCAGTACAGGAAGCTGCAGCCTAACAGGCAGATTGTGTCTGCAGATATTTGCGCTGTGTTCTTTTCCAAGGAACTAAAGTGTTGAACTTGCTGCTTAAGTTATCTTATTCTCAGCTAAGACCTTAAAAAACTAACCGAGCTGCTCATCCCAGTTTTACTCTTCTCTGCACAAACTAGCTGTGACAAGGATCCACAGACAACCATAATTGAAAACGGCAAGAGTCAAATGGGCCGGTTTTCCTTTGAGGTGTTTCGCTTTGTGAAGCACAAGAACCAGAAGATGTCGACGGTCTTCCTTCACTGTGTGACGAAGCTGTGCAGAGCAGATGACTGTCCCTTTCTTGTGCCAGTAAGTTCTTAATTATCTGCATATCAAATAGGCACACTGGGGTTCTGCGTACAAGTTTTATGGAAGTTTGGATGGCACAGAATGAAAGAGACTGAAGTAAGAATGTTTTTTGTGTTCGAAGTCATGTGGAACAACTAATGAAGAATATGGAAATGAATGCTGTCATCTGGAGATAAAATAATACTAGACCTCCAAAACGCAGGTTATTGAATATATGAGAAATGACCTCTTTTCCTTGTGGTCTTTAATTTTTAAAAGTAAGAACTCTGAGATGGCTTTCAGGTTTATATTCTTAGTATAGTAGTAAGGTATCCATCATCACAGTGGATGAAGAGAAATATCTCAGAATAGAATTTATGGAAAACTTAAGGCTATAGGAAGTGCTGTTATATTGACAAGGACAATCTGTGGAAGTTTCTCATAGTAAAAAAAAATACTATGCCCCTTATATTTTATTATCATCTCCCTTACCGTTTGGAAACTACTCTTTTGTTGAAGTTCATGAGGTTATGTCTATTCAAAATTAACTAATTTTAGTAGTATCATGAACAACAAATATATTTTGGAAATTGAAACATTTAAATAAAGATATAAACACAAAATTCTGTGATGTCTTCAAAGCAGAGCATTGTTTCTTATTGAATGATATCCCATTTAGAATTTTAAAGTGCTGTCAGTTCAGTATAATTCTGAAATTTTGTACGTTTTTATGTTTTTATGTCACACATTTAAGTAACACATTTCATTTTGTATCCAATTTATATTCAGAGGGTTTTGAAGTTCTTTCACAAGGAGCTGAAACTAAAGAAATGCTCTTGTTTGAAGCATACTTGAGTACCCTAGATTAAGGTAGACAATAGGTTACAGATGTCAAAGACAGATTCCAGATGAGAGTGCTGGGGATTGTTTTAGTGTGAGTCATTGCTATTTAGAACTCCATGGAATATGGGCAAACTCTTGCTCGAGAAGCTTGCTAGAATAGGGATTGTCAAGCAAAACAGATTTGTTGGGGAAAACTGTCTGTAAACATAGCTTTGGGAAATTAACTACTGAAAATTTAATATCCTATAAGATGGATCTTGTAGGCAACAGCGATGTAGTTTTGTAAACAAAGTGAGGAAAAATACAATGGGAAGCCAGGCTTATAAAATACACTTCTAGGCAATATTGTAGATGTTTTTATTGCAAAGTAATTTAATGCATACTAAGAAATAAAATCAAAGTTGTAGTATTGCTTATCAAAGAGTTTGTATTAAAGCAGGAAGCACAAAAAGGCCACAATTCTGTTCCATTCTGAATCTGTGGTTGTTTTGATTCACCACTCAGATTTGCAGTAACAGAGAAAAAAGAGACACTGGTGGAAGAACAACTTGGAGCCCTCAGAGCACATCTGGCAATGCCGTAATCTCTGCTGGCCCCATCATTACGAGGAGTGGTAGGAATAAACAATCTTTCTCTATGGACTGCAGGAATTTCAGAAACCTGGGGAAATGTTTTTCAGTTTAATGTAAATTTGCAGTGACTTAAAGGGTGAATTCTCTGTGAATTTGCTGTGTATTTTTTTTACAGCTGCTGAGTATTTTTTTTTGCTACATTTTTTACTACTTTGTTTGGTAGAAATTTTGAGCTAGTATTTATGTTTGGCTCTCACATGTTTCCTCCTCCAGTAAAATCACGGTGGGATACTGTTATACATATAAGGCCATTATAAAAGCCCAAACTCAATGGGTTGACTTCTTTGTTTCCCAGATTTCACCGAAGATAACAGAATTTAGGGTACTGTGTTCAGTGTTGCAATTTAATTTGGATGGATAATGAATATTCACTGTCACCTTCTATTCACCATTTCTTCCAGCTTCCCTCTGGATTTTTATCTACATATTGCCTAAAATTAGTGCACACTATTCTTAGCCTTCAGCTATAAGAAAGAAACGGGACAAAACCATTGTAAATTTTAAACAGTGGGCTAAAATCCACTGCTTTAAATTGAGGGGGAAATTCCATATTTTCCTTTTTATTGCTGAAGGTTTTAGGAAAAAAGAAAAAGGCAGCTCTAAATGTAACCTGCAGTCTCTGAAAATAATTTGTGTGACTGCAGTTTAAATTTTAGAAATTACAGGTATTTGTAATAAATTGGAGTTAAGCGACTGATTTCAGCCAAAATCTTAGATTTAGGATGCTGAGAGTAGCACTGAACCTGGTCTAGGAAAACTAATTTAAACACTTGAGAATAAAATCCTTCTTTAAGTGACAATTAGTTGTACCCATATGCAAAGAGAGCAACTGACCCTTCAGAATGGGGAGCCACCTAACAAGAGACCATTTTAAGAACAAGTAGGCTCCATTAGGAGCAGCATTTCTGCAATGAAAACGAGTAATTTTTTTTTGCATTGTACATGGTCCCGTTTGAGTTTCTGCTATCTGATTAGTCAAGAAAAAATGAGAAGAACTAACTTCAAAGTTGCATACATGAGTAGTTACGGGAAATGAATGACGGATTTGCTCAGCCAAACACGCGTGCTGCCTTAGGCAAGGAATGGAAACTAGATACAGCTTGTTATACGAGCAACCCCTGCTAGGTAATATAGCTCATGATTCAAATGCTGGGAATGCTATTTTTACAATGCAAAACCAAAAGGATACCTATCAATTACCTTTAAATACTGCATAGCTTCAAGCAAAGAAATCTGCCCGTGGATGTTTAATGGCCCCAAAGAAAGGATAAACAATTTTATAATTTCATGGCAACCGTTGAGGTTATTTAAATGAAATCATGAATAAGGCTGAAAAAAGGAAACTATTTCTTTAGGTGTGTTCTAAAAGTGGGTGGGTAAAGCTCTTTTGATTTTTCCATCTTCATAGTATGCTTTTGGAGCATTCCACTCATGCTGACAGAAGGATGGTTTAACGGGAAGTACTTGAAAAAAAAATGGAATTCAATCCTAAACTCTGCCAGGAATTTCATGAGTGGCATTGGGCAAGTCTCTCAATCTGATTTGCATTTCCCTTTTTCTTCTGGAGCAGAAAGAGGGAATTAGTCCTGCTGTCACTTCCCATTGTGAAAATAAGCTCATAAAACCCAGGAGGTTTATGAATACTATAATTAATAAAATAAAAGGGGGACGATCGTGAGAGAACTTGACCAAAACTATCTGGATGATAAAAAAAAATTGGACAAATTTGGATAATTTTGCATAATTTTTAAAAAAAATTAGATAAATTTTCAATGAGGAATGCCAGGGTGTAGCGCTGGTTGGCAGTGGTGTGACTCTGCATGGAAGTGCTTACACTATTTTCAAGGCCAGCTCTGGTCTAGCTTGAGCAGAGATACATTTGCCCAGAGCCCACCAAACCTGCTGCACCTGGCTCACCACGGTCCCTTTGCCAGCGGCAGGAGTGCAGCTGCATGGATGAGCAGCCCCTCACTTCCCCCTTTCCGGGTGGAGCTGCGCCTGTCCCGAGCTGGCCTGTGCGCATCGGTGCCTGCAGAGGCTCCTCAAGGTAGCCAGGTGTCCCCACGACTCCTGTCACCAGCTGTCCTGGCAATGGAGCTGCTGATGCAGCTGCTTTGGTAGGAACTGAATGGTGCCGCTGCAAAAGAGTGATGGTCCTTCTTCGGTGCTGTTCTGAACTCATATTTCTAACATTCGGCTCTTTCCAGAGAAACGTTACTTTTTTTTGTTCATCTAAAATAAGTCATCGCGGGAGATGTACACAGAAGAAAATGTTTCAGTCTCTGTATGGAAACGAAGCAGGCACCTACTTGGGAAGTTGAAATTATGTTGCTTTTGATGGATGTCTCACTTAAGCTTAGGAGACAGCTGCTCAAAACAAATGTATACGTGAGCTGTGCTTACACATTGCACAACCCCGTCTCAAAATAGTGACAAGAAATGTAATTCTGAAATGGACACTGGCAAGTAAGCAAAAACTGAAGACAAAATACAAATGTTACCCTGAATATAAAACCACTATGCAACTGCCAAGAGGAAAATGAGCATGGTGAAAAGAGCTTTTTTGTAATAATTTATAGTCACTGACATATTTTTCCTTGTAAAACTCAAGTTTTTTCCTATAGAGCTATTTTATAATATGATTAACAGTGAAGGGACTTGCATATTACATTGTGCTTATGACTGTATTTTTACTGAGGGAGACAACAGAACTGGCCACCTTTTCAATTAAGAGGTTTCTGATTTAAGGGGGTACTGTTTTTTTTTTCCACAAGACATTAAAAATATTAATTAATATATCTATTTGATATTAAAAATGAAGCAATGACACGCATTTAATGTTATTGTCCATATTCTAACAGATGCTAAAAGCAGCTAGTTAATGTGGCAAGTAGAGCTGATGTATTTTTAAAATAAAACTATGATTATTGGTTTTTGTGTTGCAAGAGGGGAGGAAGTAGGCAGAGGTATTTTAAAAACATAACACATGCCTTTTTTGTTTTATATAGATGAGACACCAACCAACAATTCACAGCTTGGTAAGTTAATCACAATTCCAAGAAACATAAGAGAGGGTTTATGAGGGAAGCAGAACTGAGGAAATGAACCATTTTGATTGATACCTATAGTATGGGATTTCTTTTTCTTCTTTTTTTTTCTTTTTTTTTCTTCTTTCTTTGGTCACTTAAATGAGTCAACACCAATGTGCTGAAAAGAAAGCAATTGGCAAGCATTGAATTCTCAGTTTAATTTGTGCACTCAGCCCCATCGATATTGCAACTTTTAATTCCTATGATAAAATTGAAATGAAGATCTGATGCTACAGCATATGAGGGTGAAGAGCAAGTTATAGCCACCAGATGCAAAATAAGGCTTAAGCAGTTAAACTGGCTCACGCTGCACAGGAGTGGAGCAGGAAAATTGTTATTATGGTGCAGTCTAGCTCAGTTCACATCTCAAAGCCAGAAGGTCAGAGCTTCAGCTCCTGTTCTCCTGGTGTTTAGCCACACAAAGAGCCTGTGGACAAACTTGGATAGAACTTGTGCCCTGCCAGGGCAGTGAAGGAAATAGGCTGCAGGGGAGATCAGCTCTTTAAGTTTTAGGGTGCTTCTCGTTTGGGCAGTTGGAACACTTGTCTCAGCCTATCTGTTACTGTTCTCTGTTGGTAACAAGGAGTGGCTGATGGCTAAGGAAGGACGATCAAGGTAATCATTGGGCCATTCCACCTTGTATTTCTTCACAAGAGGACTGAGTGGAACAAGGAATCTATCCTATCCTCTGAACTCTAACACTTTGTTCCTTTCTTTTCTCAACTTAGAACATTTAAAAACAGCTACTGTTCTTGCCTGTCATGGAAACAAAGTTCTTCCTGTAATTAATTGCTCCCTGGTGTGTTCCTACCAGTGGATATAATTAAAATAATAAAAAGCAAATTCTTTATTTGATGCGCACAGTTTGCTATGTTAGTAGCTGCTACCTTTCCTTCCCATCCAACAAAAGCCTCTCCATCCCAGAGCAACAGCCTTTCCTTTGCCTGTTGCTGTCGCTGTGCAGAGCACAGAGGTAGAGTGAGGTGCGATTACTGCTGCAGCAGTCAGAAAGCAGCACAGTGCTGAGAAGGGGAGGGTAACCAGACCAGCAGGGATGATTTCCTTTCAGTTTGGGTGAGGAGGGTGGGATTAATGGTGCTGAGGGCAGGTGGTTGCTTCTGGGAGGAGCAGTCTGGTTTCTGACACAGAGACTGTATTGCCATTTCACCTCACTCACCACTACTGGTAATGGCAAATGCTCATTGGTACTCAAAAGTTTTTTACCCCTTCCTGCTGTAAAAGACAGTACTGGCTGCGGATGTAAGTGGCCCATTATCTCAGAATTGGTCCATGAACAGCTTGTTGAACTGCAATAAGTATTAAATATGTCACCTTTTCCATCTGAGAATTGATAGGCATATGAAGAAGCCCTCTCTGAAGGTGTACAACAAGCTTCAAGAATGTCTGATATCTGATGCCAGATATGTCTGCTGATTTATATAAACTTTGAATTGAGATGCAGATAATGATAGTGGCGAAGAAATCCTCTTTTTTTTTCGATTAAGCCACAGATCCTTATATGTCTACCTTGATAGCCCTTGGATAATGACAGTCTTGCCTTGAGTAGCACAGGTCAAGGTTAGTCGCTAGCAGAGGAGGGATAATGCCTTGGAAGGCATGTGTTTATCCCCCAGCATGACTGATATTGAGAGAATCAATAACTTTTCAAAATGTACTTAGAGAAGCTTTATCCAAGTAGATGGGTGCTCATTCTGAGATGCAGTTTTAGTTCCTTCACTACAATTATACTGTATATTGGGTATTGGAGGGGTAAGGCAGAAGTGTTTGGCACTCCTGAGAGATTATAACCAGATCTTACTTGAGCATTTTTCTTCTTGCAGCTCACCCAAATGGACCTTCTTTCCAGATGAACTCAGTCACCAGTGCACTGATTTCAGGCATTGTCATCCTAGGAATTTCAAGCATTTTCTTTTTTGTGTGCTCTCTAACCCTTCTGCACAGAAACTGGCCCAACAGTTCAGTCCTGAGTGGCATCCGGAACCCAGTTTTCAACTGAAAGTGATGATCTGTTTGCACTTTTTGTTTGGGGTTGCCTTTCTTGTCTGTGAAATCTGGTTCCATTAAAGTAATATTAAAGGCAACACTTCAGTGGTATCCAGCTTCTATTCCAGCTATTCTATATTTGTAGATTTGCTAGATGATGTTGTGTAGGTAAGCAGCAGTGATGTTGGTAACAAGCCTAGAAAATGCTGAGAATCTCAATTGTGTTTGCGGTCAGACTGCATGACATTTGCCCATGAATGTGCTGACAATAGAGCTCATGTCTTCATCTTCTCAGTAAGGTCTAAAAGCTGAAGATGCTGCAGATGAGAACCTTTCCAAGTATGCCATTTTTATACAAAGCCTGACACATTCAGAAAAATTCCTAAGTTCATGAACACCTAGCAAGATAAGAATAACTTCTCTTTTGTCATTACATTTTTCACAAAAACAAATGTGCCTCAAGAGGAATTTGTTTTCAGCTGTCTTGGCTAAAAATAACCCAAGAGAGACTTGGAACAAGTGACTTTCACTTATTAATAATTTGGAATATTTTCTTAAGCATGTCTTCCATCGACTTGTGGAGATATCACAAATCAAGTATTGCCCAAACTTTCCTCACAGAAAATTATTTTTGGAGCACAATTTGGCAACTGAGTAAAACACTCACTAATGTACTAATTGGTAAGGGCAAGTCTTGCCCCATGAGTTTTTCAGTTCTCAGATAAAGCTTTCATTTCCATATGAAGAGTCATTAATCAGTGCTTATTTCTTTAGCAGATTTTCTACATGAGTTAGACTTGTTCACTGCGTGGATGAGGGGAAGAGGGCAACTAGAAGGACACCAGGCTACAAGCAGTACTGTACTGTTGGTGTAGTTAATCTGATAAACATCAGACTTACCTGAAGTGAGTGTGAGTGACAGGTGCCCTCAAACAGGAGCACAAGGCAGTGGCTTAACCGTGTAGACAGAAATGCTGGTACTAGAGAGGCCACCATAGACACTACATATTAAGCTGGACTGGATAGACAGTTGGGATTTTGGTCACACATACAGCAGTTAAATTTCATTTTTCATGTACTGTACATACTGGCCTAGAAACACCTCATTGATATTTATCATCATCCTGTGTTAACTGTGTCTGTGTCTTCACTGATGTGACAGAACTGGCTAATGAGCAGGGCTTTTTGGCTCTCAAGGCTAAAGACAAATACAGTCTTGTTCTCAGTTTTCTCTGATCCTGCAAATGCTGTATAAAGGCCTGTTGTTCGCAAATTCCACTGTGCTGTAGGGCGGTATCCCTAACAACCAATACTGTGCCTGTTTTCCTCCAGTCTTAATACCTCAGAAACATTTTTGCACTTCAGGGGTTAGGTCTGATGACATGTAAAACACGATTGTTTAATAAAATTATTTTAAATGTTTCGGAATGGATGCTTTGTCTGAAGTATTTTCCTCCCCCTGCCCAATTGTTAGTTTTGTACATGCCTCCGGGAACCTCATTCTACAAAGATGAAAACTGGACCTGCTTTTTTAAGTTGGTTTGGTAAGAGCTTTCAATATACAGGATAAATTAATATAATTATAGATTTACTGACCTTTAAAAGAGTATGGTAAACTCTGGAGATTTATATTCCAACCTGGGGATAAATAAATTCAGATAATCTATTTTAATTTACTAATAAAGACATGAACAAAATTTCCATTGATGTAATTACTACTTAGTAAGGAGCAGCTTTAGCTGAAAGTTTCCCGTGATGGAGATAGCCATTATTGTCCTTAGAAAGTTGTTTCAGCAGGTAATTGCTATCCTCAGTACTTTCTAAAAGACTTACTAGTGTGAATATGCCCATTTCAACTTACCAGCCATTAAAAACTGTCAGGCTTATGTCTGCTAGAGAGAGGGGGAGACCCTTTTTCTAATACAAATCCCATATAGTTTGGCTAAGACCACAGATAAAGAAAGTGAATGGTGATAAAAAAAAAAAAGTTGCTTATATAATATCAGACTTGTCCTATTTGATTTCTCAGTGTTTCTGGAAGACATTTTGTTGTTTTTCTATAAAGAAATGTATTTCATAGTAATTGACAAAGTCTTTTTGACCAAATTTTTTGAGGCTCAGGAAACCTATTACAAAAGTGGAGTTGCTACTCAATAATGTTATATTCAGAATGTTATTCTTCAGTTTGTTAAAATTACTGGAGTGGTTTGTCTTTGTGAAGAACCAGGTAAGATATTTGTGTAACTTTTCCTCATGTGGAAATTGCTAGGTACCAAAGGGTGATCTCCCTCTAGCTAAATTAGTGGACAGAGTTCCAACAGTCATCTGTAGGAGTCACTACTGAGCTTGCTAGGGACTGTGAATGCATTTGTCTCCATCATTCATTAAAAGAGATAAATATATGTTCCTCGTTGGTAAAGAAACATGGAGAGTCACAGGTGGAAGATGGTGCCTAAACTAAGGCTTATCCATTTACAGATCTGATATGGGAATGATTTATGAATTGTAGGAGAGCTGAAAACTTGAGCCAGGCTGGCAAAATATTTCTAGGAAGGTGAGGACTGACTGAATTTGTAAAAACATCCCCATCCTGGTTTGTTTGAAAGGAATATGCGGGTATTAAGGAACATGTGGAATCCATAACTTGTGACCTCACAAGTTTCAAGTAACAGGTAAGCAGAAGTTGAGTGAATGTGCATGGAGGTTACACCCTACTTTTTTGAAGGGCAGGATGTCAGGTGAGAGGGAATGGGGAATGGATTGAAAATATAAATTACATGTAGCGGGCACTCGAAAGATCAAGTTTTAAATGAAGCATTGAAACTGAGAAGACACTTTGTGTGAAGGAGCTGTGGCCAGATACAAAATGGGGGTCTGTGCAGGCGTTAAGTGGAACAGAATTGCTAAAGGAATAGTGGCTCTGATAATGCAAGCACTTCTATCAGGGGTGCCTGTTATGTGTGTTTTAATGCTTTTCTTGCACAAAGGTCAGGTTTCTGCAGGTAAGCACAGTGTACTGAAATATTGTCAGGTCTGTGACCCAGACTGAAGATCAGACTGAAAAGAAACTGAAATTTTAAGCTCAGTTCTAAATCCAGTAGAATTTAATAAACCTATAAAAGGGTGAAAACACTTCCTGAGTTCCTCCTTGGAACAGATAAATGGCATATCCAGCTGGAGCTGTGTATACCAGTGCTCGGGATAAATTCAGTTGATATTTGAGAAACAGGCCTTGGCCGAGGAACCTGGAAGTAAATCTGTTTCCTGCTTTATTCAGCAGAAAGTAGTTCTGATATCTCTTAGGCTCCACAAATATGCCAGAAGATGCAGACTTGCCCTGGTTAAGCTGCCCATTTCTTCATGTGGAGAAGACGTAGGTAGGAGTATTGTGGCAAACTAGGAAATGTTCCAAGTGTTGCAAACTGGTCCTTCCTCAGGTTACTCCCAGGTTTTATTTCAATGCCAATCGGGCTTTCCACCACGCCTTTCAGGAAGAAAGAAGTAGGATGGAAGTGGAGGAGACATCAGAGAATAGCTCTGCACAGACTGGACTGTCTGATACACCTGTGGTTTCAGTACTGTCATGGCTCTTTGCCATAATGTCTCTTTTGAAAAGTTTTATTAATTTTTCTGTTATTAATTAACTATTTCCTGGTCTTTAAAAGAGTATGTTTGTACAGTTAGGAAGCACACCCTTGAGATTAGAGAAATAGAAAATGTAAGGTGGAAAAGTTGTTTAGTGACTTATTTTGTGAAGAAGGTAAACTAATCACTGTTGGTAAACCTAAGAAGGTGTTGGCCAGCCAGATTTCAAATGCTGCTACTACATTTTTAACCTCTGCTTTTGGACCTCAGGGTGTTGTGTGAAAAGTACTTTGTGCTAAAGCAGGATCTGCTCCTCTCCTTATAACCAAAAATTACCACTCAGCCATAGCTGAAATGTTTGCTGCAATTGCCTGCTAAAAGGGCAAACCTTCACTCTTCTGAGCTCATAAGATGGTGGTGGTTATAGACATTCACTATCCTCACCCGAGCAGGCATCAGATGCTCTGTTTACATCCTAAATTGCCTGTGTATAGACTCAATGTCTCTGAAGTGCGTTTATCAAACTTGCTTGTTTTGCAGAAATAAAACCAAAAATAGCTTTGCTTCAGCATGTTATCAACCCTGTTTTCTGGACTGAAGACTGAATCAGGAGAGGCCCTGTGTTCCTGCCAGCAGTCTGCTATATTTCCCATCAAGACAGGCTGAATGATATCCATTACAGGTGCTCTTCAGAGTGGGTGAAGAAGGATCTGCTCTTGTGACTGTTTTCTCCTCCATGCTGTAACTGTTTGTCTCTTGATTCAAGCTGAGCAGGAATCAAGCTCTATTCAAGCAATTTTATTACTTTTATCAGATGGTAGTATCTCTCTGCTCAGCCACTGTTTTGAGGGACCAGCACAGTTTTAGTGTGGTTTTTTATACTGGTGTTTTTTTTTTTTTTGTTTACAAAGGGGAATTAGTTAACTGGACCAGTCAGTGCAATCACAAGTGACTTTATAGAGCAGATATTACTGATTTGTGTTTTCCCCTCTCCAGATTTTAATAGATAAAAATAATGATCCTGTTATTTCGAATGCTAATGGCAAACGACTTTTAGGGCAAAAATTCAGTGTAGGATCTGTACTGGATGACTCACGGGATCATGCACACTCTGCAGGTGTGTATTCTGCACAGGCTTACCTCCCTTTTGGAGCCAGTGACAGGTCAGCAGGTAAGTAGACTGAGTGCTATCTCACTTCAGTCAAACCCTGCTTCTGGATGTTCGTGCCTGCACAGCTGAGTCAGTGCCATGATGGAGCGATGCCTTGGGGCTTCCCTCCCTCATCCCGAAACACTGAGCACTGTGTTACATATTGTCAACACAGCACTGCAATTACTGTAGCCAGAACCACGAGATGGGTGGCCAGGACAAATGCTCCCAGTCAGCCTCCCCTCTGTGTCCTGGTGCTCCCCAGGCTGCAGGTCTGACTCTGGAAGAGCTCCGCCCGTGTGCTGTAGCTTGGTAAAGTGGGAGCGCGGCCTTGGCAGTGAGCGTCCTGCTTGTTTGTACAGCTGCTCATGGAGACTGCTGAGCAGCTTGTTCTGCTGCACCTGAACTCCGCACAGATTTGCTCTGCTGGGAACACTAAGTACACAAACTGAAGTGTTAGTGGGAAATCTGAGTTAGTGGGAAATCACTGAGTAAGTCCCTTTCTGGATGATTGTGTTTGTTTCCACAAATGAAGTCAGGGCAGGGAGATGGGGAGGTGACAGCACTGTGGCCTTGGGTGTAAGGGCAGCAGGCCCTGCAGAATGGGCTGTAGAGATGTCAGGTTGCAAGGAAGAGATGAGTTTTATTCCATGTGTTATGTGGCAGGAATTTTTAATGTTTATGGTGTCTACAGGGCAAGCAAACATCTATGGTTGTTCTGGTACACTCCAGGGCAGTTAGTGCATAATGTAGGCTCTGTGGTATAAACTAGGAAGGATGGTGTCATCCTAAGGAAATCTGCTTTGATACTGAGCCTACATCAAGATCATAGGTGGACAGATTGAAGACTGACGCACTCACCTAGTTTTCTCTGGTACAGATCACTTCTGCAGCAGCAATGTGTGTTTTGCTTCAGCAGCACTTGAGTGCTCTCAATGCTGTCAGCTTTTTTATCAGTGCTTGCGGAACACTGCACAGGTACAGTGCTCAGATAGGAAACTCTCCCTGGAAGCCGCTATTAAATTAATTTCACTTAATAAAAGTGTTTCTGCTCTGTCAGGTGCAAACTGTGGGTGTGACTTGTGCCTTGACTCCTAATGTGAAACTCAGACATGCTTTGAGTATGGTCCTGTTTCAGTTGCTACCCTAATTTTAATCCTTAGAGTGGAAATTGCCAATAGCTTATGATGGTGCTTTCTCTGTTCTTAGCATTTTTCAAATCTTGAAATTCTTTAAGCCTATTAGGTTCTTCATTTCCTCAACAGGTGGTCTAGCCACTATCTTGTTGGCCCTTCACCAGACTTCTTCCTGTTTATTGATGTTTTTCTTCTAATGTGGGGACCAGAAAATGACACTGTATATCTAGTTTTTGCAAAAAGTGGTGAGTAGTGGGGGGAAATGACTGCCCTCAATCTCCTGGTCACGTTCCTGTTCGTGCAGCCCAGGACACCGCTGACCTGCCTTGCTGCCAGGACCCACTGCTGGCTCCTGTTCAGCCCTCTGTCTACTGAAATCCCCCAGTTCTTTCCATCAGGGCTGCTCCCCAACCAGGCAGTCCCCAGCCTGTATCACTGCAGGGGTTACTCCCACCCAGACACAAGACTTTGCAGTTGTACTTGTTGAATTTCTTGACGTCCCTGTCAGCCCATTCCTTCAGCCTGGTGAGATCCCTCTGAATGCCAGCCCTGCCCTCAAGAGTATTGGGTGGTCATCCCAATTTGTGTCATCTGAAAATTTGGCCATAGTCCGCTCTGTCACCTTCTGCAGATCATCGATAAAGGCATTAAAGAGGACAGATGTCAAGTAGACTTCCACAGTACTCCATTTGTTGCTGGTATCCAGGTAGACAACGACCACTACTCGCTGAACGAAATCATTCCTCTGTTTGTCCAGCTGAAAGAGATTGTCACTGTCAGTTCAAGGTTCATGTTCTGCTGATCTTGTATGATAGAGACAATGATGATGCTACACAGCAGAGGTTGTTATATTGTTTATTTTTAATCAGGAAATTACATCAGAAATCCAATCCTGACAGAAGCCTAATGGTACAAAGTAAAGCACTAAGAAGCTATGCTCAGGCATGAGGTGTTTTCTTGGAGAGGCACTTATTTTCCTTGGAACTTGCTTTGCTTGCTAGGAATAGGCTGAACAGTGAACCAGGGTAGTTTCAAGGAGTTTCAAGCAATGTTTGAAAAGGAGGTTGCTGCCTAGTGGAGCCCTATCTCCTTTACTAAAGAAGTCAAATTTCCATTGAATAAGGCAGGGAAATGGTTTAAAAGAGAATGGCTCCATGACGACACTGGTCGATTGTGGTTTGCCCAGTCAGACAGTGCTTCTGGGTCAGTTTCTTGTGGGACACGGCTGGAATGGCAGTTTAAATTGAAGTCATGCTCTGTACCTTAATTCTTAAGCTTCTCCCCAAATCCTATGTACTTGAGCCAAAGCCTTAATCCTTGGCATGATTCCTGGTACAGTTTTCCACCACTGTGTGTGTTCTGACCCTGCCTGCTGCTTTAGGACTCCTTGGGGCTGTAACCCTTGTGCTCTCCCAAGGCCATAATTTCTGCTGCCCCTAACTGGGTGGGTGCCTGCCTTCTCTCATGCCTGGCCCCAGCCTGCCTTGACTGCAATTCTGCTTCAGTCCAGCCAGCCCACCTGTAGCCATGTGGGAGCCATGTCAGTGTCACCCCCACTGTACTTCTGCTTCTGAGTGTTAGTGTCCCTCCTCCAGGTGGTTAAGCCAAACTCTTCTTAGGTGACTGTTGCCTTTTCAATTTGCATTTACTTGGGATAGGGCACAGGAGACCTCTGGTTACAGTAATAAAAGCATACAGTGGCTAATAGTCCAGAAAATGAGTTCTTGTTTTGGTAAATGTCAAACTTACTGTTCCTCTGGGTAAGTCTTAAGGAAATAAATTTTGATGATCAGTATATTGAGCATGGTCTGCTGCTGTTTTCATATTGCAAAGAAGATCTAATGGTATCAAGAGGAAGGAAAACATGTTAAGCAACAGCAACACGTTTTACTAATATTTTTTCACTTGTCTCGTAATTAAAAAATAAACTGAAATCCATGTGCTTCAGTAGCTTATTTGGCCTATTCCATTTTGGACTGGAGTTGTGCAAAAAATGTCACTGATAAATTCTGATTTACATGGATTTGAATGCACCATGAGGGCCTTCTAGAGTTAATAAAATAAAGCAAGCAAGATAGTTGTGTTCTCAGAGGGCATCCCTCTTAAGTACTTTCTCAGCTCTTTGTCCATAGAATTTGAACAGTTTTGCTCTGATGCTACAGAGGCTATTTGCCATTCTCATTGTTTTACATGTTTTGCCATGGAAGAAGTCCAGAGAGAGATCTATATCCTGCTTCTTGTTTCTATTTCTGTGTTGACTGGCTTAATTCTGCTTCCAGGTGTGTTGGAGCACCCAATAATCCCTTTTAAGGTAGGTATGGAGATCACTTGTCATTGCCTGCCTGCAGGTAGAGAAGCTGAATTTTGCTGCTGTTTTGCTGTCTGGAAACAGCTTCCTCCTGTGAGGAATACCTCTGTAATGATTACCAGGCTGTGAAAATACAATAGAATAGTTAATGGTATCTGTATCTGATTCAATCTGGTAAAAACAGTCTGGCCTCTCACAGAGTTGCCTCACAAACAGTTCCCATTTGAATTGTTGAAAGAAACACTGAAATGGGTACACTAGGCAAAGCGTTGCCAGCAGGTTGAGGGAGGTGATCCTGCCCCTCTATTCAGCCCTAGTGAGGCACATCTGGAATNTGCCATGGAAGAAGTCCAGAGAGAGATCTATATCCTGCTTCTTGTTTCTATTTCTGTGTTGACTGGCTTAATTCTGCTTCCAGGTGTGTTGGAGCACCCAATAATCCCTTTTAAGGTAGGTATGGAGATCACTTGTCATTGCCTGCCTGCAGGTAGAGAAGCTGAATTTTGCTGCTGTTTTGCTGTCTGGAAACAGCTTCCTCCTGTGAGGAATACCTCTGTAATGATTACCAGGCTGTGAAAATACAATAGAATAGTTAATGGTATCTGTATCTGATTCAATCTGGTAAAAACAGTCTGGCCTCTCACAGAGTTGCCTCACAAACAGTTCCCATTTGAATTGTTGAAAGAAACACTGAAATGGGTACACTAGGCAAAGCGTTGCCAGCAGGTTGAGGGAGGTGATCCTGCCCCTCTATTCAGCCCTAGTGAGGCACATCTGGAATGCTGTGTCCAGTTCTGGCCTCCTTGAGACAGGAGAGATGCGGAGCTCCTGGAGCAGGTCCAGCTGAGGGCAACAAAAATGAATAATGGACTGGAGCATCTCTTATGAGGAAACTCTGAGGCAGCTGGGCCTGTCCAGCCTTGAGATGAGATTGCTGAGAGGGGACCTTGTCAGTGTGTACAAGTATCTGAAGGAAGCGTGTCCAGAGAATGGGTCCAGACTCCTCTCGGTGGTGCCGGTCTACGGGAAAGAGGCAGTGGGCAGAAACTGATGCACAGGAAGGTCCACCCGAATGTGAGGAGGAGCTTCTTTACTGTGCAGTGAAGATTGGAACAAACTGTCCAGAGAGATTATGGAGTCTTCTTCACTGGAAATATTCCAGACCCATCTGGACACAATCCTGTGCCATGTACTCCAGGAAGACTCTGCTTGTGCAGGGAGGTTGGACCAGACGGTGCACTGTGGTCTCTTCCAAACTACCCAGTCTGTGATTCTGTGACACTGGGTGTATTTCATAGAGAGATGTAAATTTTGTGGTGTAAGTGGCATGCTTCCTTTTCCTAAATTTTTTTTTTTCTTTCTGTACATGGTTCCCTTTCCTTTCAAATTTTAGTTTTCTATCTGAGAAGCTCTCTGAAAACTTTCCTCCCCTAATAGTCATCTTTGGACACCTTCCTCAGCATTGTTACGACAGTCCTTCACCCTCTAACTTCTGCTGTAACACACTGGTGTGTTTTACAGTTATAGTGCTTCTGTTTCTCTGTTCTTTTTACAGCTTCTAGAGACAGTAGAAAAGGTATCTGCAGAGGAAAATAATAAACTGCAATCTGAATTTTTTTCTCAGCTGATTTTAGCATACCCTTGATTATCCAAGATATCATTGATTAAGTATTTATTGACATGTAACCATGAAATTCAGGATTAGTAAAGTAGCTTTTGGGTAGGCTTTTCTTAGAAAAAAAGTCTGTGTATCTGTCCAGCTTGGATGGAATATCTCCCCTGTCAACCTAGGCTATAGAGAATGCTTTATCTGCTCTTGACTGTAACTGGGTGACTTGGCTGGTAAGGGTTCCTTCCAGTGAAATATAAATGTGGGATTTTAACAAAAAAATGGGATTAACATACAAAGAACACATGAACTGTGGAGGTTGTGAGAAGAGCTTACAAAGCAAGTTATTTGCTACCATTTTATTCATTCAGTCATCTGAAGAGTTATGCCACTGTAAAATGGAGGAAATGGGTAGACATTCCTGTGAGATACAACAGACCTCTTGACATCATGTGTCCTGCTTGACCAACATAATCTCCTTCTACGACAAAATGACCTGCTGCTGAGGGAAAGGCAGTGGGTGTTGTCTTCAGTAAGGCATTTCACACTGTCTCCCACAGAGTTCTCCTGAAGGAACTGGCTGTTCATGGCTTGGATGGCAATACTCTTTACTAGGCAAAAAACTGGCTGGATGTCCAGCCCAGAGAGTGGTGGTGAATGACACTAAATCCAGTTGGCAGCTGGTCACTAGTGGTCTTCCTAAGGGCTCAGGAAGGGGACTGGTCATGTTTAAGATCTTTATCTGTGATCTGGAAGAGGTGATGGGGAGCATCCTCATGAAGTTCACAGATGACACCAGGTTGGGTGGGAGTGTTGATCTGCTGGGGGATAGGAAGGCTCTGCAGAGGGATCTGGACATGCTAGGTTGATGGGCTTAGGACAACAGTGGGNACTGAGGACAATCTTATGATGTTCAGCCAGGCCAAGTGCTGGGTCCTGCACTGGGGTTGCAACAACTCCAGGCATTACTCCAGGCTGTGGGAAAAGCGGCTGGAGGAAAGAGGCCCAGTGAAAAAGGACATAAGGATGTTGGTCAAAAGCCATCTGAACATGAGCCACCATGTGCCCAGATGGCCCAGAAGGTAAGTGGCACCCTGGCCTGGATCGGCAATAGTGAGTCCAGCCAGGACTAAGGAAGTGATTGTGTCCCTGCACTTGGCACTGGTGAGG
>VYZQ01002816.1:97816-118716 GCA_013400655.1 Mystacornis crossleyi | reverse complement strand
CAACTTGAGGCCGTTCCCTCTGGACCTGGAAATCACACCCCGGGGTGATTTTTCTCACTCCTCAACTGGTTTCTCCCACCGCCACCCCTTCCCAGTAACCAGCAAAACACGTTCTCTCTTGTAACTTCCTTCCCCGGACCCTCAAGCCCTAAAACTTTGCGCAGCTGAAGTGAAAATTAAACAAAACAGCAGCGCAGGGAATTAAACCACCCTCACCACGCAGCCGGACACCCGCCCCGTTTTTGTCAGCTCCTCCCCGGCAACTCGCGGGGTTACACCGATAGTTTTTCACCCTTCATTAAAATTTTCTAAGTGACTGAGCAATGGCTCACACAAGCGCAGCCAGTTTTAACAGATTAAAATGAAGCTCCGTTCCGCGGAGCTTCATTACCATCAGATTAGGGCTGGGGACGGGAGTTTTTAAGAAGGAGCATCTGGCGCTGCAACCGCCGGCTCGGGAACATCCACGGCGCGTCCCTTCCTCCCAAATCCAGCCGGGACTTAGCGCAAAACTTGGTGTTTTCAAGCGAACGGGCACCCTCCCCCGAGCGGCGCCGAGGTGCCGCCGGTCCCCCCGGTCCCCCCGCGGGCAGGGGGTCCCCGAGCCCCCCGGTACTCACGCATGAGGGTGCTGAAGGCGCAGAGAGCCAGCAGCGCCTGCAGCAGCACCCCGAAGCGCCCCAGCAGCGCTCCGCTGCCGCAGCCGTGCGCCGGGCGGGGGGCGGCCATGGAGCGGCGGGATGCGATGCGGCGGGATGGTGCGGAGCGGTGCGGGATAACGCGGTGCGGAGGGGGCCGGGACCGGAATGGGAACGGGACTTGGACGGCCCCGGTCCCACCGCGCACAAAGGCGGCCCCGAGTCGCCCCCGCCCCCCGGCCCGCCCCGCCGGCAGCGGCACCCGGGGCGGGGCGGGAGGGGAGGGACGGCAGGCGGGATGGAGGTGGAATGGGATTGGGGATGGGCACAGGGAAGGGGACGTGGATGGGGACAGCGACAAGGATGTGGAAGACGCTGGAGATGAGGATGCGAAGGGGACAGAGACAGAGACTGACAGAGGCATGGGGATGGGGATGGAGACAGGGATGGGGATGGGGATGGAGTTGAGCTGGGGACCGGGATGAGGATCGGGACAGGGATGGGGAAGGAGACGAGGATGGGGACAAAGATGGGGATGGGGATGTGGAAGAGGTTGCAGACGAGGATACAAAGGGGACAGACATAGAGACAGAGGCATGGGGATGAAGATGGAGATGAGGATGGGAATGAGGATGGGGACAAAGACCGAGATGGGGACAGAGGGGTTGGATATGGGGATGCAGTGGAGAGAGACACTGAGACAGTGATGGGCATGGAATGAGGATGGAGATGGAGACACGGATGGGGATGGGAATGGAGATGGACTTGGAGATGGGAATGAGTATGGTGATAGGGAAGGGGACAAGGATGGGGACAGAGATGGAGATGTGCATGTGGGAGGGGTTGGAGGTGGGGTGCAATAGGGACAGAGATAAAGGTGGCAACAGGGATGGGGACAGAGATGGAGATAATGATTGGATGTAGATGAGGTTAGAGATGGAATGGAGATGGGAATGGGGAAGGAGATGAAGGGGGGATCAGGATGGAGATGCAGGCAGACAGTGATGGGGACAGGAGTTATGGATGTGGATGAGGACAGAGATAGAGGAGGGGATGATTATGGAGATGAGACTGGAGGGTCCTGGAGAGAACTGGGGTGCTGGGTTGGGGAAATCTTGCTGAGGTTTGGAGTGCTGGGTTGGGGGAGTCCTGATGGGATAGGGGTGCTGGGCTGGGTAGGGTGGATAGGGGTCCTGTTGGGGTTTGAGATGCTGGACTGAGGGAGTCCCAGAAGTGTTTCAGGTGCCAGGATGTGGATGTCCCAGCAAGGTTTGGGTTGCCCTGGCTGGAGAGATCCTGGCAAAGTTTGGGATGCTTGACTGGGGAGGGTTGGTAGGGGTCTTGGCCAAGACTGGGGTGCCAGGCTGAGGGGTTCCAGCAGGGCTGGGAGTGCTGGGTTTGGGAGGTCGCAGTGGGGCTTGGGGTGCAGGGTCCTGGTGGGGTTTGGGGTACCAGGCTGGAGAGGATCCCAGCAGGGTTTGGAGTGCTGGGCTGGGGGGAGGCCTGGTGGGATTTTGGGTCTGCTGATGGGGTCGTGTTCTCAAAATGCAGCCTCAAATCTCTTTTTTTTTTGCTCCTCTGTGTAACACTGCTCTCACCCCTCTCTACAGCCTCCTCCCCACAGGGCAGGTTTCATTTTCTCTCTCTTTTCCATACACTTGAGGCCAACTTTAGGGAGCACTGGGGTCACACGCTGAAGTTTCCCTCCCTGGTTTTGCAGGGTAGGAGCTTGTATTTAGTTACAAAACCAGAGAGGCTGCAAATCTTATCCTGTCATATGACTCTGAGCAATGGCCTTAAAAACAGCAGTAAAAGTTATGAGACAAGAAAATCATGGGAGCTGGCCTGCTGCCCAAATAGGTCCAGTTTTCAACACAGGAGGGAATTGTGTTACTCCTGGACTTGGGAATCCCCTTTTCTCGGGAGGTCATTAGTGCCAGGCAGTTTAGGCTGGAGTATTATCCCTCCTCAACTCAGCCAGCACATCACTGAAATACCAAAAATAGTCCCTCCACTTATTTTTTCAAGGGTGAATTGAATTTGGGGCTGATAAATGTTCACTTAGCTCACTGACTTTAATCATGGTTTAATCAACCAGGAAGGTGGAAGTTTCATCTCACTAACTCATTTTCAGCTGATTTTGTATGTGCAATTGTTAGTTTCATAAAAAGGTTCATTCCCCTGAGCTGGTAAATGTGATTGTGTTTCGCAGTCAGTTGCCTTTATATTAAATTCTAAATCAAATATTAAAGCTGATACTTTTGTATAAGCCAGTTGAACACACTGTATGTGGAAACATCTATTAAGCAAGAACATATTTTAACACAGATTTCCTCAGGCTCTTAACTTTTTTTTGCATTTTCTCAGATTTCCTAGGCTGCTGCTAAAAAGGCATTTTCAAGAATTGCTGGATGGTAATTTTTCCCCTGGGAGGTGCCTTGGACTCTACTTGCCCAGGTACAGCACAGCAATTGGTGAAAACAAAGGGGGGGAAAAAGAGACATTTAAACAAGGTGGGTATTTCTGAAACAAAATTTTAGTTTCTATGAATAACCTGCAAAGGATCTATGATGTACCAGGGTCTTGCCCAAGGGGACAGTTTTTCAAAAGCTCCCTCGGAGCCAGTGCTACCTCCTCCCCTTTCTTCAAGCCCAATTAATGATGATTTCTCCCAGCTGCTTTATCAGCAGGACAAAGTTGTCTGAGGCCCTATTTCCAAGTGCTGATAGTTTTACAAGAGAGCAGAGTGCCTCCCATGTGTGAAAACACTCAGGCTACAAGAGGGCAATAAACAGAAGCCCTTGATTTCCCCCCTCCTTGCAGGAAGAGGCAGATATCCCTCAGCGGCTGTTGATGCTCCACACTCCTCTGTGAAAACACAGCTTTGCTTTATCAAAAGCACCATTTGCACTTCAAAATATTTGTATTTTCTGAATCCATGCAAAAAAGTCCTTGACTTTTTCTCTGCACCCCAGGTGGAGTCCAGGAGCTTTGGCTATTAAATTCTGCTCTATTCTTTTGGCAACTAAGATGCCTCCACACTGGCTCCCTGCTTTCCCCTCCCAAGGCTTTTCTTTCTCTGGGGAGACGTTAGAGCCCCTTTCAGTATCTAAAGAGGGATTTTGGCCAAAGGCATGGAGGGATAGGATAACGGGGAAGGACTTCCCACTGCCAGAGGGCAGGGCTAGATGGAATATTGGGAAGAAATTCTTCCCGGTGAGGCCCTGGCACAGGTTTCCCAAACAAGCTGTGGCTGCCCCATCCCTGGAAGTTTTCAAGGCCAGGTTGGATGGGGCTTGGAGCAACCTGGGATAGGGGAAGGTGTCCCAGCCCATAGCAGGGGGGTTGGATCTAGATAATCTTCAAGGTCCTATGCAACCCAAGCCATTCTATATTTCTATCATTTGAAAAACACCCAGCAAAAGAGAAAGGAAACCAAGTAAACACTTCTTGAATAAGTAGAATTTAATGAAGGAATCATTAAAGAAAAAAAAAGTCTAAGAAAAATGAATTAAAATATTAGGCCATCTGCTTAATCATGAAATCAGAAACACCAAAGCAATTTCAAGTGATAAAGAATGTAACAACCAATCCAGGCTATTTATAAAAGTACAAGGAAAAGGAAGGATGGAGTAAATTAGTTCCATTAATTCTCTCTAAGAACAATATTCCACTCTATGATATAATCTAGGGTAGAATGGAAAACCAAATAAAGGAAACCAGAGAAAATACCTTCATTTTTCCATCCTTCCAAAAAGGATTAGCAAGTGAAATTACCTTAAAACAACATGAGCAGTGATAATACAGGACAAGAACAGGTTAAAAGATGAGAGGAGTCAAGACTGATGGATTCCAGGGCCAGAAGAAACCTAAGCAAAAGTAGCTATGAAGTGGGCAGGGTAAAGTCTGGCTCCTCAGGGGTTATCACAGGAGAAGGGTAAATGCTGTGCCTGGCTGTGAGGAGGGGAATGAGGGTGTGGGGAATCAGAGACCCACCAGCTTTGTTCCAGTGGCCAGGAAGACACTGTTAAAAATTATCAAATAATCAATTTATAAGCACCTAGCAGATAATAAGGTGAGCTCTGCAGGAGCCCCACCTCCAAACAAACCCTCCCAGCTGCTCCAAAAGCTGTTTGCTGCTGCATCAGGAGCAGTGTGATGGCTCCAGGTGGGCATCTGAAGTTGGGTGAGGTAAATTAAATCCTAAGCAAAGGGTCAAGGATATCAAACTAGACGAGTCTGCAACCCTTCCTGAGGTTAGGGTGGAAATCAGGAATTATTTTGTTAAACTGAAGAGGTGGTTCCAGAGTCAACAGGAGGAAATGCAATGAGTGGTAAGGAAGGAGGGAGGCAGAAAGTGGCTGCAAAGGGTTTCAGGAGATGTAATGTGCAGACAAAATGTGAGTGGATAACAAAAAAAAAGGTGTTGCGATGAAGCACATCCTGTTTTGGGAGATGATCCGGAGAGTTTTGTAGAAAAATTGGGCAGTTGCTGGGTTCAGCCCAGTTTTTCTATCACACAAAGATGTACACATGCTGGAGTGTGGAGAAAGCAAAAAAAGAATGGCAAGCATTTGAAAAAATAAGAAACAGAAAGGAAACGGGATATTTTCTCCTCCAGAAAAAATCTGCAGAAATAATAGGTGTCATTGGAGGAACAGACTTTGTGGCAAAACTGTTCCAGTACAGTAATAAAAAGTTATTGAAGTTACTGGAATTGCTCTGCCTCGAAAAGACAAGTCAGTTTTTTGTTTCCCCCCCCCCCAAAAAAAAGGTGTTTTGCAGCACTGGGAAAATTGTCCAGCCCATACCTGACACACAGCACAGGTACCTGCTCACACTCAGCTGCCTGTGCTGTGGCTGGGCTCTGAGCTCAGAACAGACCTGGGAGGAGGACAAGGCTTTTCAAGGCTTCCTCACTTCAAGGGCACTTAGCTGTGTAAAGCTGCTGGCTTGGGATCCAGAGGGATACGGGGGTTTTTTTAGGTCTACTCCTTTTTGTAATGTTGCCATGGCCTTGGATGCCCTTAGTGCAGTCCTGGTACAGTCACAGAATGAAAAGTCCAACCCCTGCTCTGCAGAAGTTACTCCTGGGTGGGATTCACCTTGCCTGGCTTCAGATGTCCCCTTTTGGGAGAGCTCTTGCCTCCTTTCACAGCCAGTGGAGAGGAATAACCTCAGGACATCTTCTTCTGACCCATCCTGATCAGATGAATTAAGTCTGCTCCAGCTCCAGGCATGGCCTCATGTCAGAAAGCAACCACAAGCACTTGAATGTCCATTTTTTTTATAGCAACGCAGCATTGTTTTCTTCAACTCCCTTGCCCCCAAAGCACTCAGGTGTTGTGCACCCCCTGGGTCCCCAGCTTGATGGTGGGGGTGAAGAAAAGGCAGTGGCTGGTGTGCAGATGGCTGTTGTGGTAAATTGGAGGGGGACGCACGAAGCTGCCCTTTCCAGGATGATGCTCGTGTAAATTATTCATCTGGTTTTATTTATCATGTGATGAAGAAATTACTTCTGAAAACAAGATCCCTTGAGAAAACTTCCTCAGCTGATACTTGGAACAGACTTCATTCATGCTGCCAGCAGCAATGATCCCTGCTGATTAAATAGTAGCTAGACCTTACTCCTGCTGAATTACCCATTTTTACAAGGCCTGGCACATTTAACAATCAGTTCCAGGTTATATTCATAAGCAAGAGGCCAACACCAATTTTTCTATCAGCCAGGACTTTGAATTGCAGGATACTCCAAGGAGTAATTGTCAAGGTAATTCTTTTCTATTTTCAGTAAATGCTTTAGCTGTGTTATTATGAGATGTTCAATGTCTTGCTCTGGATGAACAGGAATAATTTCCCACTTGACAGGGCCTGTGGCATTGTTGGCTGGCTGTGCTTGGATTGGAGCTGAGGCTCTCCAGCATTGCCTGCCCTGCTCACCCCGGCTGTGTAAGCCAGAGGGGCAGCGCACGGTGGCTTTCGGGTCTGTGCCCAACTGTGAAAGGGACAAAGAGGAAGGTTTCAGCTTCCCTTTCCCCCTCCCCTCATTCAAAACACCTCAGCTCTGCCAATCAGCCCTTGAGCACAGCCCACTCCTCTGCACAGCCATCCCCTCACCCGTGGCTGGAGGCAAAAGCACAGAGGAAACCCTCACAGGTCCCACCATCCCTGTGGGATGATGTCCCTGCTTCAGTTTGACTCTCCTGAGGTCATATATCACCCTCATTCCTAGAGAGGTGAGCCTTGGCAGGGGGACTGAACCTGATGATCTTTAAGGTCGCTTCCAAACCAAACCAAACCATTCTAGGGTTCTAAGGTGACCCTTAGGTTTGGGACAATTTGGACAAGGATAGAGCTGCTACGAAGGCTCAACGTTTACATTTTCAATCGATTTCTTTCTTGAAAATTAAACTTATGTTCTTCTTATGTGAGAATGGCCAGATCCAAGTTCCTTCAAGCTTAAGATACGTTTGAATTTATGGCCATTGAGACCTGGGCAAAATTCCCTGGATCTGAACTGCAACAGAGTGGATTTAGGTTGGCATCAGGACACCTTTTCCAGGACTAAGGATAGTTAAGAGATGCAATAAGTTGTTGGGTGTAGAGGGAGAAATTCTGCCACAGGAGGATTTTAAGAACATCCATCTTTTTAAAATCAGAGAATCATTTAGGCTGGAAAAGACTTCCAAGATCATCAAGTCCAACTATTAGTTGAGTCCAGCCAATAGCCTTCTCTCAGGGACAGCTGGGTAATTCCTGCTTGAGGTGAGAGAATCGATGAGTTGATCTCCCAAGTTCTCCATGAACTGCATTTTTTTGGCTGCACTGCTTCCTTCTGCCAGCCTGTATCTCCAGCCTGACCTTGTGATGCATTGTTGTTTCTTGGACAGACAGGAAGTGTCCTAATCCTGTGCTTCTGGAGATCTTATTCCTCTCAACACCCTTCCAGTTCAGGGGGATCAGACTCCTCCTCAGGATTAAAAAAAAAAAAAAAAAAAAGATAANAAAAAAAAAAAAAAAAAAAGATAAAGAGAAAAAGTCCGATCAAATACGGTTTTGTTCCTTACAGCTCTTCTGTCTCTCTGGCAGACCTGAGATTGCCTCAGGAAAAAGGAAGCTTTTTTCTCTGCACAGTTGTGGGTTTGGATGAATCCTTTCAGGTCTTTAGCTGGATGTCAGAATCTGACAGCCTGGGTAACTATTTATGCAAAAAAGATCAGTTAGGAACTGGAGACCTACCCTACTGGAGAAATGTTAAATATTCACAATATTCATGTAGCACAAACCAGAGAGGACCTTGATTATTCTCCCCCGAGTTCTATCACTCACTGAGAGCCTTGAAATAAAATGCTAATTTGGCAAGACCTGGTGAATATTCCCTGCTCCCAAGCTTTTCTCCATTAGCTCTTGAAAACCACAGGTTCCTTCACAAGCCATCCTTGATGTTTTATAAATGTTATAGCTGAGACGTTTCTTCTACTCCCTTTAATGCATTTTTTACAGCTGCAGCAGAGATATTATTTCCATTCAGGCTGCAAAGAGTCCCCCTGGAAGGGACCTCAGTTACCTCTCCTGAGGTGTTTCCAAAACAGCACATGCTACCTAACCTTAAGCTAATAACCTGCTCAAGGACTCAATTTCACATCTACTGTGCAATCTCAGCTGCAGAACTACAGGTCAGGAGCGTGATGGATCCCTACAGGTAGAAAAAAGCTTTCAGAAGAAGGCTCAACCTTGGCTAAATTTCACTTGGATGAATTTCCATGAGAAAAAACACCCGGATGTGAAAGAAAAGGGGTGTTAATAGAGTTTGGATTATAAATGCTGCAACAAGCATTGCAACAAACAAACCTTCTCAGGGTTCAGGAAGAAGGTTGTCTTCAGCCTAAAAACCTCAGTCAAATCTGCCCCTGTGCTACACCTACAGTGTTTCTTCCCAGGGATGGCTAAATAAACCCCATCAGCTGCCTTAAAGCTGTTGGATTTTGCTCACCTAGTCTGTCTCTGATGAGAAACACGCACACACAAGCCCATAATGATCCTATTGGATGTTAAATGGGAGGAGGAAATAAAGCAAGGAGACTTGTGTTACTTTCCTTAGCATCCTTAGGATCTTACCCAGGAAATCAGTCAGTCTGAGTGCCAGCCCAGTTCATTATCCAACATGCAAACATTGGGTGTGCACTGCAAAAGGCAGAGAATTGCTCAGCTAAGCCAGTTCTTCCTGAAGATCTCTTAATTTTAGGTTTAATCCCTTCTTAATGACTTCATCTAGTTAGGCAAGGAACAAAAGTCACAAAGAAAACACCAGGGGGAGAGTTGCTTATTTCTCCTGTGATGGGCAGCCTCAAATCTGATGGTGTTTACTAAAACACTTTGCTCTAAAATATGCATTTAATTTAAAATAATGACTTTGCTGTTATTATTTTTTTTCATGCTGATCTCCAGTGGTTTTCCAAAGCAGTAAGCACAGTGGTGAGGTTACTTTGGTCAGCCCTGTGTTTTATGAACTCGAGGGGAATCTTCTTCCTGGTTCCAGCTGGCATTAGATCAGATGTGTAAATCTCACCCCTAGATGAGATCTGATACAAAACAATCTCAGTTGAAAGAATCCATTTACCGGAGCTGTGTTTTCACATTTTAGTTCCCAAACACTGGATACATGCCACAACATACAACTTCTTTACAGGCAGAATTATTGTAGCATAAATCTGTACACGAACTGAGCTCAGAGTCTCCTTCGGCTCTGGAGGGGAGGCTGTGACTGCAGGGAGTTGGTTCTGTTGCTTTTGAACACTTAAGGTCTCTGAGATGTAGCCCTGCAGCCAAAAATTGTGCCTCCTTCACCCCATGCCTGCATGTAGCTTCTGGAAGGATCCTTAAAGTTATTTACAGAGAAGTCCCAGAGCTCACATGAGCACAGCTCGCAGACAAAGCTTTCTCTGGCTCCGAAGCCCAGCACTGTGTGGATGCAAAGCTGTACGAAATGCCTGGCAGCTGCATCCCGGAGAATCTGCATCCCAGAGGAGTCATGTTTTTACTGCATTTCCATCTTTAGCAGGAGAAGAGAGAAATATCTGAAGGAGCAAGACAGCAGCTGCTAGAGATGATCGTACGAATCCACCCCATCCTGCAGCCCTGCTCTTGCTTTCCATAACTGCATGAGCAAGACACTCCCTTCCAACCTAAATGATTCTGATTCCATGAATATAACACAGCTACAAGTTCTTTTTATAACAACAAGTGTTAGAAAATTGGTTGGCAGAGCGATTTACAAACCCCCAGTCACTGTATGTCTGACACCAGATTGGCTTTTTAAAAGTTTTTCTGAGAGTGTTGCCCCAGTGAAGGGGTGGAGTTTTACAATCACCTTCCTCTGGTACATGCAGCTGAAAAAAGGCTTTTAACTGACCTAAGTTTTACTAATTGCACCAGAATAGTAACTCTACTGTCTGAAAAGCTAATTTTTTCACGGAGATCTGTGCCTAGTGATTTTTGCCATCTTTTCACATGAGTTCTGCAGAGATCTTAGCTTTTGGCATAGCTCAAGGTGGAGGTCACAAGCCTGAGACTTTTCCTCTTTGCCTGGGAGGAATAGGCCTGTGCCATTCAATGAGAAATTATTTTTAATTCAATACTTATTTCAAACACAACCTAAATGGTGTTACTTCTTTCTTCTACTGTATTTTTTTTCTATTTTCAGCCTCGTCCTGATCAATGGCTGCTGTTGTAACAGGTGACCCTTTAGCTTGATGCTTTTGTAGGCCACATGTTCTTTTCCTCTCCATCTCTTCACTTCTGGACTGAAATACAAACCCCTGAATGCCCAGGGGTTTCCAAAGGCCAGAAGACATCTGCTTGCCGTCACAGATGTTTGCAAGTTAACACATGGATGAAATAATATTAGTCAGTGAGATTCAGAGCTGATTCAGATTTCCACAATTAGGCATAAATGGTGCTATGATGAAGAATTAAACAGGGATGAAAAAATTGAAACACAGAAAACAGTGAGAGAGCAGTTGCCAAATGGGTTTCCACTGTTCACACTGGAGTGAAGACACCCAAATCAGCTTGGTTACAAAATCAGTCTTGCTGTAGCAGGAAGAAATGCCTGTGTGGGCTCATTTTCCTCTGTTTTCTAACAGGGAATGTTCTACAGCAGCTTTAAGGTTTCTGGATAGGTGTGTCTGCAGCACGGGTCAAGGCCAGGCTGGATGGGGCTCTGAGCAGCCTGGTGTGAGAGACTGAAATGTTTATGGGTTGATGGCTCCAACATTTGCCCATTTGTGCTTTGCTGGTGCCAGGTTTGCACCCTCTGAGGGGGAGGAGGAGGGTTTTTGGGTGTGTGGTGTCATTTCACTCTAACCTGCCCTGAAAGCTTTATTAACAAGAACCTGGGTTACTGCCACCTCCTGAGGCAGGTTGTAATGGGTCTACTGGGAGACGTCCCTGCCCATGGCAGGGGCGTGGAAATAGATGGTCTTTGAGGTCCCTTCCAACCCAAACCATTCTTGAGTCCAGGGAGGCAAGCGTGAATTTGGAGCCCATACCAACCCAAAGAGCTGAAGTGTAAAGTTGTGGCTTAGGGATATAATACATAAAAAAGGGAGATGTGCCTGCAGAGATGAGTCCCAGAGGGAGATCTCAGTGGGTGTCACCTTTCCTGGGGGAGCTATAACAGCCGCATTCAAGAAAAATGCAAAGTGAGTTTGCCTCTCCAATAAACCTGGAATTTTCTCTCTCCATAAATACCGTGCTGTTCAGTTGCTGTGTCTATACTGATCTCCACAAGAAAACATCCCATTTTTTTTTCAGTAGGATCCTATTGGCCGATGCAAAAATAATTCCAGAAATCATTTATTTCTTCAGAAAGTGTGGGAGTACTTGTCCCTGCTGCTGTCAGTTCCCATCCATCCCTTTTATCAGGCAGTATCAACACACTCTCTCCAGCGAGGACTGCTCAGTGGCACACAATACAATTGATTCATTACTCATTTTCCCCTTATTATCTTTCAATTGCTCCAGCTCTTGATACCACTTAAAGTGGACATTAGCTCTTCGTTGCCAGTGAGTGAATGCTTTTTCTCTAAGCTTTCATTACATATATTTTCATTTAGTCTCATTACACCACGTGTCTTCTCATGAACTTCTTATAATGCTTTTATACAAGGTTGTATATGCTCTGCCGTGGTGAGGAGGGAGAACACAAATGGATTTCTTGGAAAAGCTGTCTCAGGTGCTCTGTGGGTGTAAATGAGAAGTATTTAGTGCTAGAAAGTGGTTTTATTTGCAGGAGCTGACTCTCAAGCTCTCAAGAACAAAAAAGGCTGAAACTAAGAATGAAACTCAACATTGGTGCTTGTCTTTGGCATGAAAACAAAACTGATTAAGGTTCAGGAGGAGAAGACTTTCTGTTTATAATCAGCCTTGAAATGGAGATGGGAATTGAGAGCTTTGTTTTGGGATAGGAGGGAGAATGATTTAAATGTCTGTCTGCTTTGGGAAGGATTACAGTGACAGTGAACTGAATATAGTTTTGCAGACTGATTCATACTCTGGAAGGAAAGCTCTTCCCAGTTACCACATTCATACAGGGTTTTTTTCAAAGAAGTTCAGAATAGTGTAGCTCCAGTGCAGCAAACCTCGAAAGTACCTGCATAATTTTGTCATACAAGTAGTGACCCTGCGGGCAATCTCTGCTCCCTACTGGAATCTGTGGGACCAGGGTTTCTTCCTGGTTTTAGGGTGGCTTTGGGACTCTTCTCACCCCAAGGTCCAGACCAAGGTGTCTCACAGGCTGCTTAGGTCCTGGAAACCAGCTTTCCTTTACTGAGACAGATCACAGTTAATACTCAAACGTGGGAGTTTGGAAGTCCCAAGCATAGCTAAAATACTTGCTATTTACCCTGGAGGGAGATGAATTTCTTTTCCAGGTCCCTGCAGTGATTTCCTCCCCCCCAATTACAAAGGGGATTAATACTTCAGCTGCAGTTATCTCAACATCTCCTAGCTCAGACAGATGAATACATCCTTCACCATGTTATGGGATCAGATTTCTTTTTAATTAAAGCAGCCCTTTGTTTCACTGTGGCTCTAAAAGTCTTATTTATCATTAAATCCTTTAGAAGTCTCTTAGGAAAATAATTTCCTGCTCCCGATTTTACCGAGCCTTTGGATCTCCTATCTCTTGTCACCTGTAACAAAGTGCTGTAGGAAGGAGCGCTGCTGTATTGCTTTCATGTTCTCCATCAGCTCTGATATGGATGGTTGTTATAAAGCTTCATACATAATAAATGCCATGTCTTAGAGCAGCCCTGTAAACGACTGTACAGCTGTAAAGGTTTCTTAACTCAACCAGCCTCGAGCTACCAGCTATAAAAAGGCAGTTAAGCAGATTAGCATTAAAACTACCTGGTGAGATGAAAAATGGGGAGGCAGAACGGCCTAATGATGGATCCTTGGACTGCGACCAGTCACATGGGGAAGTCACCTTTCTGTGCCTCCAACCTGCAAGTGCTGGCACTAATCATTTTGGGGAAATTTCTGTGTAATCGCGTGGCTTGCCCTCACAAGGCCCACCTCTCCGAGCACACACAGGGAGGATTTTCCAAGCAGACCAAAGGAAATGTTGACCCTCTCCTACTGGGTCTGAGTTTTCTCGGTCTCCTTTGAAAGTGCTGCCTTTGCTGTGTAAATGCCTTTGAATGACTTTGCATGCTGAGTTTTCTGCCTTTTTCCTATGGCAAAGCTGGGGAAAAGCCTTTGGAGCCTGTTCTGCCAGGAAGTGTGGTTCCGTCCGTGTCCAAAAAGCTTCTACTGGCCTCATTTTTTTAAAACTTGAGCTGAAAATCAAGTGCATTTTAAGGCTTGCTATGAGGAAAATCAAATTCCTTTCCTACCTTGACACCTGTTGTTGCTCAGCAGAGGAGGAACATGAATTCTCTGCCCTGTGCTGTCACACTGATCAGATCCAGATCTGTCTCCATGGACATTTCTCACTGCTCCCATCCTATCACTGGGCTGGGCACAAGTCATTGCAGAGGAACAGAGGAACATGAAAGTTACAGAGTCACAGAATGGTTTGGGTTGGAAGGGAGCTCAAAGATCATGACCTTAAACATCATCTCGTTCCAACCCCCTGCCATGGGCAGGGACATTTTTCCTTAAACCAGGTTGCTTAGAGCCCTCTCCAATGTGGCCTTGAACACTTCCAGGGATGGAGCATGGAAATTATGGAAATATCCTCAAAATACTTACATTTCCCCAGAAAAATAATCCAATTCTTTCTATCAGAATGCCGTTTTGTGTCCATCCATTGATGTATCCCGAATATGTGACAGGGACGCTGCACTGGCCAGTTTAAGAAGGGATTTTCACACGGCCTCTCATCCCTGACATTGCTTTTCAAACACAAAACCTTTTCCCCGGCCCTGTCTGGTTGGCATCTCTTCAAAAGCCCCCTTTTGCCTTTGCCCCCACTGTTCACTCTTCGTTTATTCTAATAGCTAATGAGCTGCCTTTGTGCATCCTGGATAAATAGGATATTTCATAGACAGTAACTTAATCAATTAATTGACTGCAATCATGATTTGTTTACCTAAACAGTACTTTAAATCCAGTGCTTGTCAGCAAGCATTTCCTCTTGACAGGACTTTGCAACATCCTTTTGTTTGTAAAGAGGCAATTTAAAGGACACTGAGATGAGGACTAAGAAGATTTGTCAGGGTAAAGCCTTCTCTCATTTTACGTTATAAAATTGTACGTGTGAGCAAGAAAGCAGAAGTTGGTTGTGCTGAGCAAATAAAAATGTGGTTTTTCCTGTGTAAAGAGTTGTGTTCCTTTGGACAACAACTTTTCTTTCAGAGTACTAAAACCTATTCTTTTCTTGGAACACCATTCCAAGAAGCTTTTACATTTATATCTCACATTTATAGTGGGAAGCGTTCAAAAAGCAAGGAAGGAGGAGAATTTTTCGTGTTAAAGTGTCATAGCTGTGGGAAGCACACCTTCACCAGTGCAGATCCTGAAAATCCTGTCCAGTGCAGGGAAATGTTACCTGAATCTACCCTGCTAGTGTTGTTTTCTGTAAGGGGAGATCTCCATCCTCTAGGCCAAGTCTTGTCCATCCAGCTCATGGCTGGCCTCTTCCCAAGGCCACTGGCCAGGTTCACCTCAGTCTCTTCTGAGATTAATGAGGCATTTCTCTATCGCCAAGACAAGAGGTCATTTGCAGTGCAAAAAGACTGAAAATACAGCCCCCACTTGGGTGGCACTGATATGGCAGATCCCTCCCATGGGAACCCAGCAGAATCTCCTGAGGGTTCTTGAGGTTGAGACTTCTGGGAGAGTGCTGGAGAACCATGCAGGACTGAGGAAGGTAAATTCATCCTCAGTCACACTCTGTACAAAGGGAAATCCTTCAAGTGATCCCTGAATGCACCCAGGTTTCATTTCACGGGGAATGACTCAGTTCAACCTCAAAGAAAACCTGGAAGATGGTTAATGTTTATGGTGTGTGACAGGAACAACCTGGGAAAATTTTATTTTTTTTTTTCCAGATTATAGCTGAACTCACAGCAAAGTAGGGCTGGCATTAATGACAGAAGTTAGGAGATGTCCAGAGATGCCCACTGGAAAACAGCCCTGTCCAGAGATCCCACTGTAAATCCTGCCCTCCAGCAGTGCCAGTTTATAAAATCAAAAGCGAATCAGAAATTAGGTTAAATTGGATAAAATCTCTGTCTCATTAAAGGTCACCAGCTCTCGCTGAGCACATCCCATGCTGTGTTTTAGGGTATCAGATCAGTTCCACCACATAAATCGGAGTGGTTGACTCAGATGACACAGTTGGTGCCTGAGGGCACGTTCTTCTCCTGGCACCGTGGGCTCTGTGTGAGGGTGTCAGCACACAGCCAAAATCCAGGGTTTTTTTCCCATGATCCATCCTGTATGTGAATTGTGAAAGAATACATCCTTTACTGTGCCCACTGGGATCCAGCAGAACCAAAGTGACTTTTAACTGATGGGATACTCAGGAAGGAGTCCTGGGTTTGGGGACTGAAGTTGTATCTCATTCCCTTAACAGGAATTTCTGAGCAGCCAGGATGGGTGCTGAGGATTTTCACCCTCTCTATGTGTGGCAGCAGCTACAACTTTTTCCCAAGCTTGAATTTTTTGGGGGGTTTTGGCTGCAAGTTTGCGACAGACGTAGGAGCTGAGTCTCTCTGCAGGATTTCAGAGCGGGTGTGAATTTCCAATGGAGCAGATGCTGCTCTCAGACCAAATCTTCCTAAGGCTCCTACAAGCCTGGGGGTGCCTGAATGTAACCAGACAAGTCCTGGGCAGGCTTACTGAGAGTTTGAAAGTGGAGAAAAGGGTATCAATGTCATAGTAAAAGTAAGGACTTTGAGGAACTGACTTGATCACATCCAAAGCTGCTTGCAGGTTTTTAGGTTCCTTAAAAATGTCCAAGCATTCCTAAAACCTATTGTTTGCAATAGGAAATCAAAGAAGGATTAAAATTGTTAAATGTTTTTATGGATCTGCCTTTTAATGTGCCTAGATTTCAGTCTCCCATCTGGACAGTCCTTCCATTCTAAAGACGAAGTACAGAATACTTACTATAAGGTACAGAATATGGCATTTTTCAACAGTGAATTCTTCAAGCAGTTTATATAGCCAAGGCATTATTCCTTTTTTAATTTTCGGGCTGGGGAAACTGAGACACAGAGGCTGCCACTTGTCAGAAGTCAGCCAGTCTAGGGTAAAACCATGGTCAGCTGCAGGCAGGACGTGAACTACCAAGGGGGCATGGTCTGAAATGAGGTCAGAAAATTCACCTCACCAAAAAAAAAAAACTTCTTTACTTACAAGTCCACAGCCACATCTTGCTCAGAGGAGTTCTAGTAGGGGAAGTATTTATACACCTTCCCTCCTGATCCCTGCACACAGATACTTAGTCCTGAGCTCATTATGACCTTAAATTTGTTACCTATTACCTTTAATGGCATACCATAGACTCCTCCACTCATATGCACCCTTAGTAAATGTGCTTAGCAACCTGGCAGTGAAGAAGTAGAAGTGTCAGCCTCTTCAAATTGAAATAAAAAATCAATTATGCTCTTAGGGGCAGATGGAGATTAAGCTGAATACAATGTACAGTTACTCTGTTGTGGAAGCCGGGGCCTTTATGTGCAATTAGTGGCATTTCGTTCTTAATCTTCCTCCTTAATACAGAAGGAGCCATTAAAAGAGCAAAAGCCATCCACAAGCCTGTTTCATAGTCAGCTTCAGAGAGACGCTTCCAAATGCATCACTTCCATCTAAGTACTGTTAAAAAAAATCCCCCAAATTACTGATATGACCTTTTAATACTTTGCTGTGAGTTTGGGAGTGGTGCTGTGGGGGCTGGAAGGAGGGAGGAGAAGGTCGAATGGGTAATTGCAAGATGAGGTTTTGTTGCACGGTGAGATGTTTGCCAGAGAAATTCTGGGCACAAATTGTGTTGTGGATGGGCTTTTGGGCTGTTGTGGGAATGTGCCAGGGCATTTCTGCCCACAGCTGACCAGCTCCTAATTCCAATTAAGTACCAAAACCATGGAAATGCCTGAGCTGGCTTTTCAGCCCACCATGCAAGCAGGGCACTGAGAGAGGCAGACCAACTCAGTATTTCACATACTCTGATACAGAATTCACTCCATGCACAGCAATGACGAGAAACACAGATCTGATGCATAATTTACACTTCAATAAAACGCGAGCTCCTGGTCATCCTTGTCAGACAGAGATTTTGGTCTTGTTCTGCCATTAAGGAGATTCCTGTATGAAAGGGGAGGGAAATGGAGAATTTACTTGTTTGACACCAGAGAGCTGGGCAGAAACACCCCTGTTAAGTGAAAACTATAACCACTGTGCTGCATCTGAGGTCTAAATCCATTTCCACTGTCACAGCCTTTCCTTGGGACTGCATATCTGTGTGTGAGAGCTCTGGTCCTCCTGTCCCTGTTTCCCCAGCCTCCCTTCCCAACACCAACTCTTAGGGGTTACAAGCCAGGAGGCGTTTTCCTGCCAAGACAAAGCCTGTAAATACTTGAAATAAGTAAGGAAGCTGTTAGTAAATGGTAGAAATGAGCAAGTTTTTGATATGAGAGTGGATCTCTCCTGTAGTGCTGGCACGATCAATAAGGCTCATAGCTGTGAGCCTCAGTATTGAACCTCAGCGCTGTGATTTATCGGGTATAACATGTGCTTCCTTTTCATTTACTGCTAAGGTGGGAGAGCTATTGTTTAGCACAGAGACCATGCTTTCTGGGCACTCCTGAGCTGCAGGCATGAGGTGCTGGCTCAGATCTTCCAGTTAATATTAAAGCCAGTTATTGCCCTTCTGGTGAATAGCCACAACCCCTACGCAGTGATTTCTAATCAACAGGAAATAAAAGTAAATAAAATTGGGTAATTAACTGCTGTGGGCTGTGGAGTTGGTGTGTGGGTCTCCACATGGGCTGTGTGTCCAGGGCAGGGTGTGCAGGGCAGCTGCTGCTGGAGGCTGTGGGGATGCTTGGCCCTGAGGCCGCCCGTTTGAGAGGTGATGATCCCTTTTCCCTGGTATTCCTTGAGTTCCTGCAGGAGAAAGGCTATACCAAGGGACCTTTTACCTCTCCAAGGGGCTTTTTGCCTCTGCAATCACTGCACACAGGGCTGGTGCTGCCAAGAGGTGCAAAGCCTGTGAGACCATAACGCAATGAATATTTTATGAATCCCAAGCCAGCAATCTCTTCGCTGCTCACAGCATTCAAGAAGCAGGACTTTTACTGTGAAGCATAAAGAGGGAGTTTAAATTTTGGATTAACTTCACTCATGCTAATCTCTTCTTTAGATCGTGCCTTAAACACCTGCCTTCAAAGGTTGGATACATCGAACAAAAAGAGGTCTCTGAGAAATTCAGCCTAAATATGATCTCCAGGAGATGGCACTGTGAAACAAGTCTTTCAGCACCACAATCCCACCTCCCAGGGACCAACTTCTCTCTGAATTTGGGCTGATGGATAAAAAGAAGACAAAGGTAGAAGTGAAAGCCCTGGCCCAGGGACTGTCATGAAATAGGAACCTGATGGTGTCTTTACCTCCTGCAAAGATTGTGATAAGGTGGGGTGGAAACTGTCAAACTTAGAAGCTGAAGGCCAGAGTTTGTTGAGAGGAGGGGGAAAATGCAGAGCAGCTTCCCTGTGAACCCAGGAGCAGTCCCAGGAGATGAGTGTGGCAGAGGAACTAACAGGAGCTGCACTTGGCTGTGGAGGTGGCCCCAGGTGATGTCCTGTTGGTCTCCTCTCTGACACCAAGTTCCTGTTAGACACTCTCCATCCTTCAGCTCACTCAGGCTGAGCACGGTTAACCAGCCCCAAATAATTCCCCAGTGCCAGCTGCAACAGCCCTGCCCTTTTTCCAGTGCAGGGCAGCTCAATGTCAGCATCCCAAAAGCAGGCAAATATCTCCAAAAGTGGAGATAACCACATCCTTTGGGTTAAAAGGAAACCTGGTTGCCACCATGTAGCTTCTGCCCAATCTCCCAGTGTTTATCTCGGATGAAGCTCCAGAGCCTGAGCTTTGCCATTTTACCTGTAGAAAGATTGGCTCAGATCCCCCATTTGCACTCTCTGCAAGGCTAATGCCATTTACTCGTTTGTGAAATGTCATCTCAGCACCATGTTAAGCCTGTGGGATGCTCTGAGTCCTTCAGGCATCTGCCTGAATTTGGGCCAGAAATGGATAACTGAATGCACAACCCCCTACACACCCCATAATGTCCCTCAGAGCATTTACCTTCCCAAACCAGGCAGAAGAGAGAAATTAGGACTGTTAATGCCATAACACCTCTGTGTGTGTGCTTGTGTTTCCTTGTGTAAGGGATCTTTTTACATCTGCATCTATCGTCCAAAAACCTGAACCTGCTGAAGGCAACAGCCTGGAAAATGGGAAAAATTGTGTGTCTTAGTAATCTTATCCTGTGGATCAGGAACTGCTGATATCTGATCCAAAGTAATGGGACTGTCTGAATTTCACTGGGTTGGACACATTTCTTGTGTTCTGCTATGGAAAATTTGGGATGTCAGCATTTGGGGGTGATCATCAGAGGCAAGGGCAGATGGATGTTCGTCACAGCTTGGGTACTTGGTGTTCAGCTAGACCTTTTTATCAATGCTTCTTGCATAAAAGTGCTTTAGTTAAAAACAACAAAATTCAGACGGGAAACTTCTGTTACCAACTTGAAATACAAGATCAGGTGTCATGGTTGCCAACAAATGTAGCACTAAGGAGCACAGACAACAGTGAAATTAATGGAGTTGCTTTAGATCAGTGGAAGATATACCCCACAGTGTCATTGAATCTGAAACTGGAGCTGATCTCAGTGTGGGTTTTCTGACAGGGCTTAAATCCATTTTACATTTTGGGATACTACACTGGGACAATTCAAAGCACTTTCTTTTTTCCCAATGCTGCTCTCAAAGGTTGTATTAAAATGAAATCTCTCAGCTCTTACTGCAGTTCATGTCCACTAAAGCAGTTTGTATTCTCAGCTCTGAGCAGGATGCAAAGTCTTTGCTGCCAACAGGAGCCGTTAGAGTCATCTCCAGATCAGAGTGATATAAATCTGCACCTCTTCATCCATATCTGAGAGCTTTGTTGTAGCAGCCACTTAGAAAAGTTCCAAAGGAATTTTGTCATTCAGCTTTAATTACTTCTAGGTTTGTTGTTTTGTTTTTTTTTTTTTTCTAAACCACCTCTTTGGACACCATCCGCAGACCTAATTTAGATCACAAACTCTTTGGACAAGGAGAAGGCTTTGTTCCACATCTCTACATACAGGGCCAATTGCACTGCAGGTGCTTTAGAAATAGTCTCTAAATAAAACTAAAAGAGGCCAGGACAGAGAAAATCGAGGTGAATAGTGAAAAAGAAGCTCCAGAGAAGACAGTGGAGCCAAAACTTCTGAGAAGACCACTTAAGCATGAATGGAAATGAAGCATGAAGGCATCTGGTGTCTAAGGAAAGGAGATGAAGAAACACCTGAAGTGCTGTGAGAGCCACTGTGACTGTGTCTGTCCCTAAACTGGATGATGCCACCAGCTTTAGATGAAGATAGGCTGGAGCCAGAAGAATCTCAGTGTAACCTAACTCAGAGCAGATTAGAAGGAGAGAGAACACAGACATGGTGTTTGCAGAACATCTTCCTTTCAAAAGTGTGTTGAAAATTTGAAATGTCAC
>VYZQ01002816.1:81083-97527 GCA_013400655.1 Mystacornis crossleyi | reverse complement strand
AGGGGGGGCGAAAACTCTGCAAAATTCACCCCCAGCCCCGCTGCTGAGCAAGCCGGGGTAGGGGAAGCTCTGGGATCTGCCGGCAGTAGCAGCATCCCGAGAAACCTCGGCTGCAGAGGGGGGGTTTATCCCCATCCCACCCATCCCTGGGGATTTTTCTGCCCCCCCCGCCCCAGGGCAGGACCAGCCGGGGTGGGAGGCATGGGCAGTGGTGTCTGGCATGATTTTCCAACCCTGCAGCGGGGCTGATTTTCGCGAGAGGGGAGAAAAGAATATCTATTCAATCTGAAAAACCCCGCAGTGTGGCTGTACGTGCAAACACCCCCGCACCAGCACGGCCACGCACACCGGCGTGCAGCGCGATTCCGCCGTGAATCCCCTGCAGCCGCCAAAGAAAGGAAAAACCATCAAATAACCCGAAAGAAAGAAATCCATCCAATAACCTGAGGAGCAAAGGAGGGAAAGTTGTGCGTGTCCCTGCGCGCCGGGAGGGCGGAGGGTGCCCACCAGTTGATTTTACACCCTGCCTTGTGCCTTCGCCGGCTTTTCTTGGTATATTTTATTTATTTTCTGCAACAGGGAATAAACAGGTAATGCCGGAGCCCGGCGAAGCGGCGGGAACGGGCGGGCTGAGGGATGCGCACCATTTTTTGCTTTCGCTCTTTTCCCCCATCTTCTTCCCCCATCTACCTCCCTGGAAGTTTCTTGGCGACACGAAATGAGGAGGGAAAGCCGAATAAAAGGTTGCGGGGAGCGGTGGGGAGGGCAGGCTGGGAGGCAGCGCTCCGGTGTTGAGGCTTTATGGTATTTTATGGCATTTAACGCGCGGGCGGCCAGCCCGGGATGCCGCTGCGCTCTGCCCCGCGCCGCGGACCGCGACCGAACCGCGGCATCACTTCCACGCGTGGATTCCATCCCTCCCCTCGCCTGCTGAGCCCAAATCCCCGGCGGAGGCGCGGCTCGGGGAGCGGAGGAACCGCGGGCGCGCAGCGCGGCGCAGCCGGGGCGGTGTGGGGCGGGATGCGCGCGTGATTATTTTTACGATTTTTTTTTTAATCTGTTTTCTTGAAACTGCTGAAAAAGGTCACCGAAGGAGTTGGCTGCTAAATATCAAAAGAAAAAAAAAAAAAAAGAGAGAGAGAGAGAAAGAAAGAAAAAAAAAAGCCCTAAAAAGAGCGGCAGGCATGCGCACTGCGCGGATGCCATATTGGAATGAGTCTGCCGCGGGTGCGGGCGCAGGCACGGGTGGGCTCCGCTCCGCGCAGCACCGCGCACCGCTCCGCGGGGGGAAAAAAAGGGGAAAACACCTCAAAATAAGCCAAACTCGCACAGGTAAGGCACCGCGCCCGGCAGCCCCCTCTGCCAAGCCCTCCGGGCTGGCATTGCCCTTTATTTTATTTATCGGGTTTGGCAGCGCTTGGGTGGAGAGAGTCGCTTTCCCCTTTTCAAGACGTATTAAAATAATATCTGTATAATTTTTTTCTTTCCTTTTAAAGCGTGAGAGATGGGTGCGGATTTTTTTCTCCGCTTTTTCCAGGGGGTGAGCCCGTGGTGGAGTTGTTGGAAGTGTCGGCGTGCCGGGGCTGAGCCCCCGGCCGGGACCGGCGCTCGGAGCGCGGCTGCCGCTGCCCGGCTGCGCTCCGCGGGCCGGGAGGGTCCGCGCTGCCTCTCGGATCCATCGCAGGCGTGGGGAGCTTTCCTTTTACCTCGACAGATCGCATTTTAGATGCTTTCATTTCCTTTCTTCCCCCTCCTTCCCCGCTCCCTCCCCCCTTTTTTTCTTCCCCCCCCCTTTTTTTTTCTTTTTCCCCTTTTTTCCCTTCGCTTTCTTCTCTTACTCCTTTTTCCCTTTTCCCATCTTTCTTTTATTTTTTAATTTTTTTAAGTAAAACCTATGATTTTTCTGCTTTCTTGGCAAACGCTCGTGCGACCTCCTTTCAAATCTACGAGGCTGATGCACATCTCTCGGAAAGAGTTATTTTGGGTGTGCGGGTGGGTTTCTTCTGAATCTGCGGGGGAAAAGAAGTGGGGAGGGGAAAGCTGCTGCAGGAGGCGAGAGGGAAAGGAAAAGAAAAAAAGAAAGGAAAAGAGAAGAAAGCAATCATCTGTGCCAAAATGTGCAGCCCTGATCGAGACATATTTTCCCGTAGCGCTCCCGAACTGCGGTAAATGAATATTTATAAAGCTTGTTCAACATGGCGGGTTAAGGTGTCTTCAAAAACTGCAAATAAACATTTTAAGAGGAGAAAAAGAGGGAAGGCGGGGTGCCACGCGTTTGGTTCAACTCTCTTTTGTTGCTCGGAGAGGTGCGCTGGTAGATTCAGTGCGGAGGGATGAGGATGGGATCCCAATTCGGGGTCCTCCCCCCGCAGGACCCAGCGGTGGGAAAAGTACTGGGGCATTTGTTTGTGCTGGGAAGGGACGTGTGGAATTGGGAGCGCGGCCGATTTGCCTTTGAATGCCAAAATTGCAGGCGTGCCATAAGAAAAAAATAAAAAAAATAAAATGAGAGACGGAGCGCTGATTTATTTTGCATTAGCAGTAGACGTGTCGTGGGATGAGATGTCCTGTTGGAGCTGTCAGACCTTCCCGGGCACAGTCAGCTGGGGATGTCTGGGGTGGTTTTTGCATGTTTTTGTTTAGCAGAAACACTCCGGAATTGCTCCACGCGGCAAACAAGTGACTGGGGCAGTGCAGGCTGCATCTCTTTCGCAGAGACCCCAAAAGCCCCACAGCGAGGGAGGCGCATCGCAGCTTTTGCAAAGCAAGAGAAGGAGTTTGCAGAGTGTTCTCAGGGAGTTGTTTGTGCCCTTCCCGGCTGCCGTTTCCAAATGTATTTTGCAGGGGAGTGGAGGAGTGAGGCTGCCTCAGAGGCAGGGAAAACTTCCCTGTTCCCGTTCAGGGAGCGCTTCGGTGCTGCTGTTCTGTGGTTGTTTCGCCGTGGTTGTAAGATGTTAACTTCGGAGCATCTGCGTTTTGAAGTGCGGGCGGCAGTGGGATGCTCCAGCTTCGCAGGCTGTCAGTGCCTGGGTGTGGGACCAGCCAGGGACAATCCAGGAGTGGCTGAAGAGCTGATCTGCTGCTCATTTCCCTGTGCCTCGTGGAGATACTCCCCAGAACCTCACCGTGATTTTGTTTAGTAGGAACAGTTGGAGAAGCTGTTTGCCCACCTTGTGCTGGGTGAAGTTTTCCATTCCAAAAGGGCTCTGAGCCACCAACCCACCCCTTTTCCTCCTCCTTTGTCCAGCCCCTGCCAGGACCAAGCTGGCTCAGGGATCCAGCCAACTCACACTGCAGAATATGATGGTCAGGAGGTGGGCAGAGGAGAAGATGGGGGTGACATTGTGATTTCTTATCAAAATAGGAGAAAACGGCATTCATTGTAAGCAGAGGGACTTGGAGGGCAGTTATCCAACTGTGGTGGGGTTTGAGTGGCAAAATCCAAGAGCAGCTGTGGGGTTTTCTTTGGGGTAGGAAGGGATGGAGCCATTGCAAAAGGGGAAGGTATCTTCCCTCTCTGCTTCCCATGCATCTCCCCATCCCCAACTTTGCTGTCCCTTGGACAGGACAGCTTCTAAAATTAGCTTGTGCCCCTGGTGCTGTGGGGAAGACAGTGTGGTAGCAGAGTGGTGACCTGGTGTCTGAGCAGAGGAGCAGCTTCACCTGGTTGTGTGATGGGGACGTGGAAATGGAGAGGATTTGAAAAGGTCTCTGGAGATCCCTCTAAACCTGGGGCAAACCTTCTCCAAGGAGTTTCTTTCTGCAGTGGCAGAGAAGGGTGCTGGCCAAGATTTAGTGCAATTTGTTTTCCCTCCCTAGAAGCCTTTAGGCGAAAACAAATTTAATTTCCTTTGCTGGTGGCAAAGTAAGAGCAGATGAGGCAGGTTCTTTCTCTGGGGTTGGCACTGTTGCCTGGGTGAGCAGGGATGCAAGTGGCTTTTTTTCCTACTCCATTTCCCCTCTCTCCAACAGATTATTTATGAAAGGAAAGAAAATATCCTCACAAGTCTAATAGCTTCAGTGCTTGTAAAGGATTAGGTCCTAATAACTCCTGCGATAAGATGGAGGCTCGGTGTAATTTGTTACTAAGTGAAAATCTAAAAGCCATTTAAATAAATGCAGCAAAGAGCTATTGAGAGATTGGTACCTTGTACACAGCAAGGAAACACTTTTTAAATGATTTTTAAGGGGTGCACAGGGTAGTGGGACAGTAAATACGTTATAGGTAAGACAGTGTTATTTCAGTCCTAAATTGAGAAAACATTTGCAAATATTCAACAGATGTTCCATGTGGCAGAGGTGGAGAGTGTTCTGCACAGATGTAAGAACATCTGTAGAAGACAGTATATAGTTATATGGCTGTGATTATGGGTGATAATTCACTGGCTGGACAGACAGTTGATGTTTTAATGAAGCATTTATTAAAACTTTATGGAAGTGTTACTAGAAATAGGGTAAACACCACAACTGCCAATGCTTTAAACTGGGGGTGATTTTCTCTCACTCTTGGCTTGTGCTGTGCTGAGCTGGTGTATTTTGGGTCACTATTGCTGGCCTTTCAGAGCCATGGGATGCCGGTCTGATATGAGTGAGGGGAAGTGATGTTACCTTGTTGAAGGACAGGACATTGTAGAGAAGGTGTCTCTTGTTTCTCCAACAGATGTTGTGAAGAAATTCTTGGCTATGAGGGTGCTGAGGCCCTGGCACAGGTTGCCCAGAGAAGCTGTGGCTGCCCCACCCCTGGAAGTGTCCAAGGCCTGGTTCAGCAGAGCTTGGAGCACCCTGGGACAGTGGAAGGTGTCCCTGCCCATGGCAGGGGCTTGGAATGAGATGATCTTGAAGGTCCCTTCCAGACCAAACCATTCTGTGTTTCTGTGAGTCTTCAAGGACTTTTCACTGGTTAAATTCATGTTGGTGTGGGGTAAGCAGAGGCATGGAGAGTGTGTGGGGAGGTTTACAGGGATGATGATGATGGCTGAGGGAGGTGGCTGGTCCCTGACTGTGTCCAAGTGACAAAGTAAAGGAGTTGCGGAAAACTTCAAAACTTGTGACAAGTAGCCAAAACTTGAAGCAGAGGAGCCAAGAGGTGTGTTCATGAGAGTTCACAGGAAAAAATTATTGTGGTGACCACAGGGTCCACGTTTTAGATTACTTGAAGGTGTCAGAAGTATTTTATTACTATGAGTATTGTTGCAGAGTCTATCAGATGGTGCAGCAGGGTCCTCAGTGCTGAAAATGAAATGCTGTTGCTGTTGATAACAGTGATGCCACCTGAAATATGAGTTTGTTCTGTCATTGTAGCATCTGGTCCCTGGGAGCAGGGTTCTTTTAGGATTAGAGTAGCTGATGGTACCTTGTCAATATTTAAAACTCATCATTTGAAACTGTTGATCTTTGCATGACAGACCCTGATGAAATCTGTCAAATCAATCCTATGCGTTTTTTTCCCAAAAGATTTCTCTTTCCTGTATTTTCTGTGCCTTGGGGTATGACTCTTACAGTGGTTAAAAATGTTTGAGTTGCAAAATAAGGAAATACAGAAATAAGAGCCAAAACTTTGTCACTGACATTTAAAAAACTCCTGAAAAAGTTTATTTTGAGATTGGCCTTTTGTAAGACCTCAACAAAGCATTCTTGTGAAAGCTGATTTGAAAAATGTGTTCACAGTGTAGTCCCATTTTTATGAATCAGAAGTGTTGCTCTAAAATTAAATAGTAATAAAAAGAAAGAAAAAAAACCCTAAACCCAAGCAGTTCTTGACAGCCGACCCAGAGATCAATTCTGAGTAGGTGTGAGGCTTAAATAAAGGTATGTGCAGAATCCTTGCTATTTTTACTCCCAATTCCTGCTTTCATGACTAATACTCTTAGTATCACTGGGTGGCTTGTGCAAAGGAGCCCTCTTTCTCTGAGTGAAGTTCTGAGACCCAGTTTGGATATAAGTTAATTAGAAAGTTTTGCATTTATTTCCTTGGCAAGGAAGTGGAATTCCCTCCTAAAATCCAGGAGGTGACATTATGCTTGCCCCTGCAGTGTAGGAGATCAGACAGGACAACCACGGGCTGGGATCCTTGAAGTCTAAAGGGTCATAAGTGCCTTTAGGAGACTTTTGGTAGAAAGCCATAGCTCTCCTAGGTGCATTAAAAATACACCTTTGAAGAAAGTTCAGGAAAAAGCAAAACTTAACTGGTGTTTTGGAAGGTGTTTTGAGCAAGGTCCAGGGCAGGAGTTCAGTGCAAGTGTAAGATCAGACTCCAAGATGCTTTGGTGGGATGATGGTGTGGGGCATTAAATCTGGATCTTTTGCAGAAATTCTCATGTTCACCTGAAACAGAATCTGATTTGTTTTTCCTTGGAGGAATTGGGTGGAATTAGCCCTGTAAATGTGACTTGTAGGACTCCATGAGTTAAAATGTCTTGTGCGATTTGATTCTGGATAGACCTTGACAGGGGTCTGCTGGCTGCCCTCAGATGTGCTTGGCCAAGGGAAGGGTCCTCCTCTTCCTGCTGTTGTACCGTGAGGTGGCTGGAGTTGGTTGTGAGGGCTGGATTTTTAAAATTTTTTCTTTTTTTGGCAGATCCTGCCAGTCAGTGAATCTGCTTCTGGGTGTAAAGCACTGACAGGGATGTAAGTGCATGTAGGACTAAAAGCCTAAGTGCTGATCAGCTGTGCTGTTTAAATGAACCAAGCAGTGCCAAGATCTCAAATGTCATTTTTTTCCTAAAAAGTGTTGGAATCAGGTGGCAGATGTTTCCTGGATTCTGGTTTGCATCTTAGTTTTTTGGGTTTTTTTTTGTTTTTTTGTGGTTTTTTTTTTTTTTTTTTTTTTTTTTTTTTTTTTTTTTTTTTTTTTTTTTTTTAATGGCTCTGGCTTCTGCAAAGGCATAGAAGGCAAAGCTGATTCCCCTGGACAGTGGAAGTTTGGTTGATGAGGGACTTCTGAACTGGGCTCTAAATTAAGTCCATGAAAGCAGTGTTTTTCGTTTCCTGCTGGGTGACTTCTGTGCCTGGGCTGATTGGTCCCGCTCAGGGGGTCTGACTGATTAATTTGGTCCACGTGGCAGGTGTTAAGCATCAGATGATGGGGGTTGGAACACGACGATCTTTAAGGTCCCTTCCAGCCCCAACTGCTCTTTTGTGGGATTTTTCCTAATGAGATCAGATATCTCAAGATGATAAAGCAGCTCTGTGTCTTCAAGTTACCCATCTCAAAGGCTTCCTGGTTCGATCTCTTTCAAACACAGAGGTTGGAGAAGACAGAGTGTTGTATGTCTGCCTTGCAGTTCTTTTTCCTGTTGTAAAGAGCATCGAGGATATTGCCCCAGTCTTCTTCATGGCCCTGGTTCAGCTGAGAGCTTTAGAAGATGCCCAAATTTAAATACACCATATTTCCAAGTAGTTGGTGTATGTTGGGTGCTTAACATGGGTAGAAGTGCTTTCCACAATGGGAGGCGACGTCGCGGAAATTGCCTGTTGAGTGATGGAGAAGGAGACAGACACCTTTGAGGTGACAGAACAGCTGTAATCAGGAAATATTAGTATGTGGTGACCTCCCTCTCCTTGGCTTGGAGATCCCTTGCTTGCTGGGATGCTGAAGGTGGGCATGTCCAGGGTTCACAGGGGCGATGGCAGGAGAACGGGTGGGGCAGCAATGCCTCCTTGCCCTTGCTCGTAAAACATCCAGCTCACTCAGGAGAAGGAAAATGTAATCAAAAAGTGCTTAAGTTTTTGAGGTTTGCTCTAGTCCTCAGAGAAGTTTGTGGCGGGTTTTGGCTTGTAAGTCCATGTCTGGATCCTTAGGTTTTATTTACACACGGGACAGCTGAGAGGGGGATATGTACCCAAGCCTGGGTGTCTGCCTGTCGTCTCTCTCTCTTTTTTTTCTTAATAATGCAGGGCTTTTTGCTGTAAAGAAGTTAAGACTCTCTAATTAGGTTTATTTTATTTTCTATTATCTTATCTTACTTCCATTTATCTCTGTGTGTATCCCAGACTCGGGAGCGTGCCAGATAGGGAGGATGAGAAAATTGCTTTGTGAAACAGGTGTGTCTCTGTTGGCATCAAAAGTGTGAAGCTTTTGGCACCAGTGCAAGAAGAGAGGAGAGCAAGGACCAGCTGAGTTACAGGGGCTGCTGCCACCTTGCATCATCCCTTCTCCACAATGTGCTTTCAGAAAAGTTTGTTTCCTGTCCTTCTCTGACTTGGAGATGGACAATCCAGACCTTCCCTACTCTGCTGGTTCCCTAGTTTCCTGTTTTTGCATGTTTTCCCTCCGGGCTTACTAATTTATTTTCTGCTGCTGCACAAATGTTGACTTGAAGAGCAGAAGGATGAGCCCTGGTGAGTGGCTGGAGCAGGAGGGCTGGAAGGGGCCTTGGACAGACCATCCCTTACCCCGGGGCAGGATTAACTCTACCAAGATCAGTTTCTGGACAGATCAGCATCCTGACTCCTCTAAAAAGCAAAGCTCTGTGCCCTTCCCACAGTGTATCCCACTTCTTCACCAGATTCGTTATAAGTGATTTCTTCTCTTGCACAAATCAAATGTCCCCTCCCTGCAGTTTAAACCAAGTTGCCTTCTTCAATCCACCAAGAACATGGAAAACAGATTATGTTCTTTCTCCATTCAGCTGTTTTTTATGTATTTGAGGATTGTGAACATTCCTGGTTCTCCAGATTACATGGGATTTGTTTCTTCCACCCCAGAGTACAACACAGAGCTGTTCAAAGCAGTAAATTCCCCTTATTAAAATCCTGTGGGGTCTTCAGTATAAAAGAGAAATTGTCACTTAATATAAGTGAAAACATTTGGCAAGGGAAGCTCTCAAATAAATAATAAAAAACCCTCACAGGAATTTGGAAGAAAAGGTCCTTAAAAGGTTTCCAACTGGTACTTTGTCTGAGACGAGAGACAGGCCTTTTTTCTAGGAGGTAAAACTGTTACTTGATATGTTCAATAGCCCTTTTGAATGAGGTTTCCCTGCATTGTGCAGATGCTCAGGGATGTAAATGTTGTGGCACGCTGCCACTAGCAGTGGCTCCTGGATCGTGTCCCACAGGGATGAGATCCCCTTCATCCTGCTCCACAAACAGGATGCCACGTGGCATCTGAGCATCTCCCTTCACCTGGTCTAGTGGAAGGGGTCCCTGCCCACGGCAGCGGGGTTGGAACCAGATGATCGTCATGGCCCAACCCCAACCATTCACTCTGACTCTGATTCAGCTTGTCTGCCAGGAAATTTGGATATTTAAAATCTTAGCAGGTGCCGTGCAAGAAAAGGAACCCCCTGAGGGTTGTTCATGTGAATTTCAGGTGTCTGACTTGGACCACTTAAGTCATCCTTTGGACATGATTTTTCTTGGCTTGATTTAGGCTGAGTATTTGAAAAGTGCCCACGGCCAGAGGGTGGTTGGACATTAGAACAGGCTCCCCAGGGAGGTGGTCACAGCACCAAGCCTGACAGAGTTCAGGAAGAGTTTGGACAATGCTCTCAGGCACAGGGTGGGATTCTTGGGATTGTCTTGTGTAGGGCCAGGAGCTGGACTTCGATGATTCTGGTGGGTCCTTTCCAACACAGGACATTCTGTGATTTCTCTGACACTGCAGCCCTGCAGCCACTCTAAGGTGTCACTGTGCTGAGAGTGGGACCATCTCCAGTCGATGTCTGTTGCTGGGTTTTGGAGGGGCCGAAATCAATCCCAGTTCACCTGGAAAGAAGTGGAATTTATTTCTCCAGCGTTCAGGACTCAGCATTACACTGGCACACCTGGTTCACTATTCAGGCAAGAGGTTTCAAGGATGCAGGGTCCTTTTTGTCCTTCTTGTGTCAATCCCAATTAACCAAGCGTGCATTAGAGGGAGAAAGTAAGTTTTTCAGGAGGAACTTTAAGGAACGGCCCTAGAGGTGCTGGATTTGTGTGTGGATAAGGGACCTCTCCCTGCAGGGAATTACTCCAAAGAAAGAAAAACCAGGATGGAGTTGACAGGAGATGAGAAATGTAAAATGGTGCAAGGAAGCCAATGCCGGTGCTTGTACGAAGAGCCAATATTGATACAGATGACAAGGCAGCACGTTGGAGATAAAGGCTGGGCCGAGACTGACAGCCGTGGGAAGAAGGAAATAAAAGAGATTCTTTATTATATTGCTTTCCTGCCTGTGAGTTAAGAGCCTGGATCTGAACTAAATGCCAAGGGAATGGGAGCTGCGTGGGGGGAAGAATCGGATCAGTCTGAACCACCACTGTGCAGAAACAATGAGCAGGGGATCTGAAACCAGGGAATTCCCCCCTTTCCGTCTCTTTCAAATGCACTTCATGGAATTTTCCTTTGTGCTCCTGCCTGGTGTAATGTCACCTTGAGCCTCTTTTGGTGCTGTTTCCCATCACCTTGTTCCCAAGCTGGCAGTGTGGCTTGTGGTCCTTGATTTGGTTTCCAGTGGATTTCACACTGGCAGAGGAATTGGAGTACAGTGGTGTGTGCTGCTTGTGTAATGTTGATGATTGCGGGCCAGCCAGTGTGCTACTGTTAACAGTATGGCTGGGGACTCTGTTTGAAGTGTTAATTAGCAGCAATTAATAAGAAGTGAAAAATTAATGCCCTGTGTCAGCTTTCTTTGCTAGTTAGTTGTATCAGCACTAAAGCTCAGAGCTGTTTTGAAGCTGGTGTTTGCATAAGAGTTTGGTCTTGTTGTCACATGGTACTGGGAAAACACTGAAGTGCTCTCCTACTCTTAACTTGTAAACTTGTTATTCCCAAAATAAGCCAAGCTATGGCCTCTGATGGATCCAGTGTCCTTGGGATGTGGATGCTCTCAACCTGACGTTTCAAAACCAGTAAGCTATCCATAGCTTAAGCCAAAAATACATTGAAATAGGGTTAAAAAACCCAAAAGTGTTGATGATGTTGCTGAATGTGCCTCAGAGATTCTGCATTACCCTCTTTTAGTTGAAGTGGCTCCAACCCAGCCCCAGATGGGGCCACTGAGGATGGGTCCCAGTTGTGCTGCAGACACCTGGGACAGGTTCCTGGTTTCCTCATACATTTTCCATTTCTGATGGGAAATTCCATGATCCAGGGGTCTGAGTCCCTCTCATGGGTCTGGTGGCAGATTTGGGGCTTGGCTGTGTGAAAAAAAAAAAAAGGCAAATACTGTTGTCTGATTGGGCACCTTCAGCATTTTATCAGCTCATAACTTTGTTTTATCAGCCTCGTAGAAGCATCACAAGATTTAACTACAATACCAAGGGGATTATGTTTCTTCTTGGTATTTATATTGTTACCCCTGAGCTCTCTTTAAGATGATGGATTTGTTGTGTTTAAATGAATCTCTCTGTTTCTCTCCATTTGAATTTTTTTGATAGACCCAGGTTACCTTCCATCATTGTCTGGTCCCAGGCAAAAATGAAAACAGCCACATCCACCCAAAGTTTAGCTTCAGCTGGCATCTCTCCTCCTCTCACATTTAACAAGCCTGATGTAAAATCCTGATACTTAACTAATTTATTATTAATGATATTTACGGAAGTGTTCTCTACCAAAGCAGAAGTGGGGTTTTTTTGACTTTCAGTAAACGGATTGCTTCTAGTTTCATGGTTAATTGAAACTTAATGTACACTGGGGATGAGTGATGTGTATGTTCTGAGGTTAGCTGCACTCAGAATACTTGGAGTCTATAATTCACTTAATTCATTAGCAAGTCTCATGTCAACAAAGAATAAAGATGAAGTGCTGTAGTGGCCGTGGTAGTGGGAAAAGGGTCATATTTACAGATAACTTTAAAGAGCACTTTGTGAGGTGACCAACAGGCATATTGCTCTGAGCTGGTTTTTGATCTTCCTTTTTAAAAATACTTTTTTTTTTCTTTCATTAGCAGATTCCTCTGGGGTGGAGAACACAAGTTTCTATCTTTGTCTGACCAACCTTCAGTGGGGGTTGAATCACTTGGCTTGGTGATTTGCTTCCACCTGTGATTTTTTTTTTTTTTTGTGAAACACCCGTGGTTTTGCAGGGTTTAAATGCAGCTGTGATTGCTCCAGCAGACAGTCTCACCATGGTCCAATGGATATCAAACACTTGACATCCTCTGCATCTTTTCCAGTTCTGCTATAACTGCTCACACACGTCCATTTCTTCTTTTAAATTGCCATTGGAGCTGCCTTAAAAACTGGGAGTGAGAAATCCGTGGCAGAACACTCTCCTCCTTTCTATTTTATAGCCATCATATCTAGTCTTCTAGAATATGCCTCCAGAGTAGTAAAAGTTGAAAAAATACCATTTATTTTTACAATCTTATTACATCCTGCTTTGCCTGGCCTCTGGCAGTAAACTTCTTTCCTACTTTTAGTCCCACATTTTGCAGAGCATTTGCACTGGTTCTGCCAGCACAGTCCTCTCTGTCCTGCAGGATTTGGAGTCTCCTCTAAAAAGCAGGACCAGTCCTCCCCATCACATATTCTGGACACACACCTTCCCTACTGCCCGTCTTTGCTTTAGCATATCTTGTGTGAATAGCTGGTTCCCTCTGTGCCCATAACCCCAGCTCTTGGTTTCTCTTATTCAGCTGTCCTTCGACATCTCGTAATTCATTGGCATCTCAGAGTTTTACTGAAAAGCTCACTTTAGAGTTCTTTTTAATCTACTCCTAAACGTGTATCTCGGGGTGTTGCATGTCTGGTGGCTTACTGGGGCTGGAAGTAAAGGTCTCATTTAGTCTGGTGTCTGATGCAAGATCTGGTCAGCCTGGATGCCCTTTCTCATGTAATTTTTCATTTCTGTGTGTTTTTATTCCACTTTGAATTTACTATGGTCATTCCTTCTAGAAGAATCTCCTCTGCTAACATAACCCAATTTAAAATGAGTTAGTATTTGCTGCCTTGCATGTTAAAACTGGTACAGTTACCTTAGGTCAGTCTTCATTCAATAAACAGTTGCGGCCAGCACTATTTCATGAGGGTATCTGCATTTTGTATGCTCAGTTTTATTTTCTAGAGTTACTCCAGTCTCTCTCTCATGAGTATTTTTGCTTCAGTGTTTCCTCTGTTTCATTATCACAAATCTCCCCCCTTGGAAGTTTGAATATTTATGGAGTGAGAGATCTCACACAGTGTTAGCCATCATAAAGCTGGAAATCAAGGGCTGAAATGGGTAGAAGATGGTGGAGATGGCTCTTGCCTTTTTTGATTAGTTCATTTTGATTTTTTAGCCTGGGTTGTGCTGCCTTGTGGGCTGATCCTTCTCTCTCTGTTGGTGGCATTGGGAGCTGGAGAGAACTTTGAGATGTGAAGCCACTGGATGCTGTTTATTACCTTATTATTTTCTCTGTTGTCACTATTTTTGCTGTTGATATTATTGCCACTAAGGTCCTTCTTTGTGGTTTTCATCCAGCCCCAGCTTCAGCTTGGAGACAAGAGCAGGATGGAAGAGTCACCATCAGAGAGTCATGGAATTGTTCAGGCTGGAAAAGGCATTTAAGATCTTTTATTCCAACTGTATCCAGATGGAATGACATGAAAACCCTTGGGAAAGGCTGAGTGAATGGGTTTGTGTAAAATAAATCACTCACTGCTTTTTAAAAATTCTCTTTTAGCTTGTCCTCCTTGCTTCAGGATGAATTAGGAAGGCAGAGCCTCTTCCTCTGAGCCATGGAGACGAGGGCATCCTTCAATGCCAGCATGAGAGAGACCCAGAACCTCTCCCCAGAGAAGGATCCCAGCCCAGCCAACGGCGATGGGGAGCAGTTTGATTCAGGTGAGCTCCCCTTCCCCTCCACGAGTCCTTGTCACTGCTGCAGCTCATCACAGGTAGAGCTGGGAGCCAGGGAGGTGTTGGGAATGGTTGTACAGCTCCAAGGCCTTTTTTGAGTCTTATGGATTGGATTGTGTCCTGTGATTGATGGGAAATAGGAGCTCTTCTTCTTCTGGATCTCTTCGGCGGTATGTATCAGCTATTCAAAATCTAAACAAAAGGCCATGGAAAACCTTTCCCAAGGCATCATATTGTGTTCTCCCAGCTTCCCCACCAATTCTTATTTAGTTTAAGTTTTGTGATTAAGAGAGACAAAACAAACGTTCAGAAATTACAGCATTTCTCTTTTGTTTTGACCCTCCCCCTCATTTCCTTCACTGTTTTTTGGAGTGCTTCAGGTGAGGGGGCTTCACAAACACCAGACCAGCCAGAGGAGGGCCGGAGGTCAGATGTTGTCCTTGTGCTCATGGGACTGACTGGATGCTTATTAAAGTAGTGGGATGGGCTCCTGAAGCTGAGGATTTGCTGTGCTAAATTTGTGCATTCCGTGATCGATACAGAAAAGTGGATGCTACATTCTGGTGATTTCTGATGGAATTAGGTGCTTTAACTTCCCATACCCAGCCTTAAGAGGAGGAGACTGTGTCATATGATGAAAAAGTACAGTATGGCTAGACATAACCGACTTTCTTTCTGATGCCAAGCTTTTCCCTGCTTCTTCCTCAGCAGGTCAGAAATTTGGCCACCCAGCCTTCAGTTTCTTCACTTCTTGTAGCAGCTCACTGACTTTCCTATTTCCTTGGACACCAGATCCTTGGATTTCCAGCGTGGACACATCTGGGCTGATCTAGTCACCACTGGATCTATTTTTATCTGTGGTAGAGAGATAGAAGCCTCTAAGATGAGGTTCAGTTGGCCAACCATAGACATTTTTTGGGGAATGAGAAGAACTGACCTGCAATGCCTAAATTTCTATGGGGATAAGGATTTTAATGGCTCTGCCAAGGCCGTGCCAGAGGTTTGTGGTTGATGAGGTGTCTGTGTGCCTCCTTCTCCACACACCTGATGCATTAACTACTAAATCATTTCGGTTCTTTGTTCACTCAGAAAGTCACATATGTGTATCTAGGTGCTATAAATAAGATGTCTAAGCAATTTGCCTTAAATACTTTCTCCTGCAGTGAAGCCTGGGAAAATATCTGTTTCTGGAGCCACAGGATTTGGGTCTTTCCTCCCCTTTTTTTTCCATAGCCGAACATCCCAGGGGGCTGTTAACAGCCAGAACAGTTGCATTTTTACTGTGTCAATGCATGAGCACTTTAAAGCCATTGAGAGGCTTGCAGATAATGACTTGTTGATTTTTATTTGCCATCTTGGGCTTGTTTATACATCACCGTATTGTAAACCAGCCAGCCTTGACTCCTTCATTAAGAAAAAGCTCTGGACCTAAGTACCAGTAATTGGAAAGGGAGCTGATATGTAAAATAGGTTTAATGCCAGATTTATCACCTTTCAGGGTGTCCTGTGCTCCTCAGCAGTTGGGTTTCCCTGATGGATGAGGAGATTTGTGTGCAGCCCTGTTGCATGTGTGGGTGGTGTTGGGTCCTTGGGGCTGGTCTCATCCCTGTGCCACGCTGTGTCTGCTCTGGGTGCCTCCCTGCCAGAATTCCAGCACGGAACAAAGTCCATTAAAAAACCATTTCGAAAACATACAGTCCCTTCAAAATTCGTTGTGGTGAAATGAAGGAAAATAAACCACTGATGCTGTGATAAATGAGTACTCTGACATTATTTTTACAGACCTTGTAAAAGTAATTTCCTGATAAAGTCTGCAGATAAAACACGGTAGAGGAGCCGGGCTGGTGATGTGTCAGAGAGGAATGAGCTGACAGGGAGGGAAGGCTGCAGCTCTCACTCTGCCTCACCTCTGGGCCTTGAAGCCTCTGTTTGGGTTTAGAAGGGAGAGATCTGGGTGATATTTTGTTAAACAGGTGCTGTTGAGAGTTTTGCTGGACAGCATGTGAGAGAACCTGCCAGCGAGTGTCTCTGTGCTGACCTGTGGCAGAGTAGGTCAGGGTTAATAAGGTTGTGAAGCACAGCAGGACTTGATGCATCCATAACTAGCATCTATTTATATTTATTAAAAAGCTTTTGCCAAATTCTGGAGAAGAATTTGACCCCCCCCGGAGACATTGCTCCTTGCAAGGGCTGGAGATTATGCACTGAACGGACTAAAAACCTCTGCTCCCACTACTCTCTGGATTGAATCTTTCCCATAAAGAAGGCTGGAGGAAAGGAGAGATGTGCTGAAGGAGAGACTTGCCTTGACTCACACAGGAGATTAGAGCAAAAACAGCAATAAAAACTGAGAGTACACACAGGGCATCCCAGGCTGAGGGAAAGGGCCCATGCTCTGAAGTGTCTGAGCAGGAGAGAAGAGAGCCCAAGGCTGACCTGGAAGTCACAGAATCACAGTATTATTTAGGTTGGAAAAGACCTCTGAGAGCTTTGAGTCCAACCATTCCCCCAGCACTGCCAAGGTCACCACTATGCCACGTCCCCAAGTGCCACATCTGTGTGCCTTTTAAATCCCCCCAGGGATGGTGGCTCCAGCACTGCCCCGAGCAGCCTGTTCCAAATGTCCTGTCCATGTCCTGAGGTGGAGATGCCCTTGGGGTTGCTGAGCAGCCCATCCCAACC
>VYZQ01002816.1:56161-74949 GCA_013400655.1 Mystacornis crossleyi | reverse complement strand
AGAATATAAATATATATCTATGTGTATATATATATATATTATATATATATATAGGCTGTGTGCATCAACAGAGCAGCTGTGGTGTATCCTTGCTCCTACACAGCTCCAAGCAGTAGCATATTGTCAGTGTTGCTCCTAAGTATTCCTGCCATATATCCAATTCATTCTGGGTCAAGAGAAGAAGAGATGAGTGTTCAGCCTCCAGCTTGTGCACACGCTTAAGAAAAGTCTCATTTAAAGGTTCTGCTGCTGAAGTTACTTCTTCCCTTTCTGCTACGTGTGGCCGCTGAAAACAGTGCGTGTGCCAGTTGTGTGCCATGTGGGATTTCTCCTGGAGTAAGTGTTCCCTGACTTCGCTCTGAAGTGAGCTGTCTTTGAATCAAAGCTGACATTCCTGCCTTGCATATGCCCAACTCTGAGCTGAACTTATCTTTTTGTTCTGTTCTGTGTATTTTGAATAAACACAAGATTGATTGCTAAAAAAAAAGAAGTCTTGCCGATAAATACGGCTGAGAAATCTCTTGGCTTAGCACCAGTAAATCAAACTGGTGTGAGAGGGGTGAGATATTTTATTTTATTGGCCTCTTAAACTACATTTTATTATGTGGATTACAATCACCGTTACCAGAAAGGTGTACAGTGCTGCAGACTAAATCTCAAAATGTGAGGGTCAAGGGGGTAAGAGAACTTACTGAATGTCATAATAGAAAATAACAATTCCCTTACAACCGGAGGCAACTGCTTTTCACGGATCTGTTGGAATTTGCCCTTTGGGTCGTGGCTGCCCTGTGTGAATTGCCTTGCTTGAGTGACTGCAAGTGAGCAGTGTGTCCTACCTCCCTTCTCCTCCAGTGGGTGGTGTAATGGTACACCAGGGTCTTAAATTTGGGCAACTGCCCTGTTGGGGTTTTTTTTTTTGGTTTGTTTTTCCCACCCCACTCCCATTCTCAGTGAGTAAACTTTGTTGAATACATCATAGTATAATTCTCAGAAAGAATAAATTAAATGCATGGTTTGTTATTTCAAAAGAGATTCAAGCATTTAAGAGCTTGGCTCATATTTTGGAATGAGGCATCTAAAATGCCCAGGAGGATCTGAACCTTCAGGACTTAGAAGAATCATAGGATCTATGCACTGGTAAAAGGGAAACTGATGTTCTCTATGAACTCTGTGGAGTTTTTTTAAAACCTCTAGAGCATTGCACTTTATTTTGTTGTCAAACCTTTGGGAGAAACAAAAACCAGCTTCAAATTGCATGGACCCTTTTCTGAAGGGATCAGTTCTGCACATCTTGATTACAAGAAGTGTATCTTGGCTAGAGCATGCAAACAGCATGGCCAGGGCTGGTTATCTGTCATTAGGCTGTGATTTTAATCAGGAGCTGAAGGCTTTGGTTAAAAAGCAGAGTTGCCAAAATGGACTTGTTTAACAGCCAGAATGACAGCACTGGGACAATGCTCTGTTTCTGCTTACGAGTCAGGTTGGACTGATCGGTGCTCATCTCATAAATGAGATGCCGGACAAGAATGGCAGAGTGATGGGACAAAGAATTTCATTAGATGGGAGAGAGATGCGACAAAATGGGCTGGTTCATTTCAGCAGATCAATAGAACTTGATTTAAAGTCCAGCACACACAGAGCTTTTAAGAGGCGGCTGCCAAATAATTGTTGTTTATGATCCAAATCGGAGGAAGCTTATTAATTTACAGACTGCTGCACCATTATTTATGGGGTGACACTAGTGTTGCATCATGGTGCCTGTGGCCTATGAGTAAAATGTCAAGTCACGTTCTGTCCTCCTGTGACGTGATGGTGCAGTCACTAGATCAGGAATACCTGAGGTGGCAATAAAATGTCGTGGTTTATGGCAGGATGGTGTGAGTGCACGTGTGCCTGGGAGCTTCACCTTCCAACCCCCTCCTCCACAGGAAATCAAAGGAGTAAAATTGTAGTTACTTCAAGCTTTGCCATTAATTATATTTTTCTCATTACAAATCGTTGTGTAATTTGAATTGCAAACTCAACTATCCTGGCAGAATAGATCTGTTTACCATTCAAAGCAAAATGAAAATTATTTAAATTAGTTAATATAGAACTCATTTGAATGAGTTGGATGTTTATTCATGAACTAGCTGAGGCAAGTGTGAAGCTGTCCTTATGGTCTGTAGCTTTGGCACTGATCAGCTCTAATGTCACGTCCTGGGACAGAGATTTCTTCTTTATTGCATATTAACTGTGGTGTAAGCAGTGGGTAACTACTGCCTGATGTAGCTGAGTGTGAAATTTTCACCCTTTCCCCTGACAAGGCCCTTCAGCGTTTGTAATTCACATGAGGAAGGACAGCCTGCTTCAGAGTTCTCTGGCAGTGGCAGGGCTGCGGTGGTGCAGGAGGCTTTGTTTCCTGTCAGGGTGGGATGTAAGGTAGATTTTCCATCGTTCAGTTAAAATTTCCCCCTTATATCAGCCTGCATGGAAACAGGGACAGCATTTATCCCCTCCTATGTCTTAATCAAACACAGTCTTCCTCCTCAGCCAAGTGCAGTTGTTTGTCGGCATCCTTGATCCTGTGGGATGTTTTACCCATTGAGCATTAAAAATTTAAAGCCTAACTAAACTTTCCTGACTAGTGAAAGGAAAAGAGGTGTCTCTCCTCTTGTAGCCTGTTCATTTCCATGTGCTGTTTTCCTCTGTTGATGACAGTTGAGTTCATGGACACATCCACCATTGGGTGCAGGAGCGGCGTGGAGAACCTGACAAGTGTAGTAGCTAAATTATGCATCGTGAAAGAGCGGGGACGTCCTGTGATTGACACCCGGGGCTTTTTGTACAGATTGCAGATTTACAGCTGAGCCAACAGAGCCCAGTCTCTCCTGGCACTGTTTTAATGCATCCTGGGATGAGCTAAAGACACCGGACCACGGGATTGTTGTGTACACTTGTAATTGCAGCAGTGGCTCTGCTTTAATGGTATTGACAGATGGAAATTCAACCAGGGCATTTCTGCGTGCAGATCTGTGAGCTGGAGTCTGCTTGCCGTGCAGACTGCGAGGCTGGAGATGGAGAGAAACACATCAGGGAGAGAACCAGGTCTATATTTTGATTTTGCAGTGGACTGGTGCGGGTGGGAAAACCTCTGAACGCTGGCTGTACCTGGGCTTGGTGACCAAGGTGATCAATCGCTGTGATTCTGTGTAGGAAAGCAGATTTTACTTTCCTATTGCATCAATACAAGGAGGATTAAAGTTCAGAAGTCTGATCCTGGGGTTGAAATAACCTTCTCTATCATGGTGCTGAGCTTTATAAAGTTTAATCATCAAATATACCAGTAAGAGGGGTAGACTCAAAGCATTTTGGCTGCCCAGGCTTTCTGTGAAGCAAACACCATCATTTGGTCTCTATTTGAGACAGGTTTTCACATGGCTCTCAGATGAGATTAGCTCCTATCCCAGATCTAGGGCAAAGAAGGGAAATTTCACTGTGATTCCAAGTGCTGGGTCAGATTCTGGGCAGGGTGTGGTTGAAAAGGGAGATAAAACTTGTGTCACGGCGAATTGAGTTGCCTTCAAGTGACAACTTACTGCTTGTTTTTTGGTTGGTTGGTTTTATATATTATCATCTGAAACTATCACAGAGCAGAATCCTGCTCTTTGGGGTCACTGGTGTAAAGGAGGAGAGAAATTGATCTGGTTGGCCATGTCAGATTTTACAGCATGATGACTCTGAATGGACTGTGAATGGCCACAGGATGGTCTGCGGTGTTGCAGGTGTGGATTTGGTGTCACTCCAAGGCACACAGAAGGCTTTTTCGAGGGCCACAGCTCAGGGTGGTGGTGATGTGGCCCATACCCTTGGCTTTCAGCATCATTATCGGAGCTCCCTTGTGACTGCAGAGCTTGTGCATGGGCTCATAAAAGAGGGACACAGAGATCAGAGATAATGTTTCTGACAATGGATGAGGGTGTTCAAAGCTTCTCTTTCAGAAAATACGGTCATGGAAATTTTTTTTTTTTAATGAAGGCAGCTTTTCCTTGGTAATCTCATCCCAGAGGAAGTAAAAATTACACTGTGCCTGCAAGTCTGTAATTACAGTGCAGGTAGAGGGATCAGATGGGCAGGGTGGACTTTCCTTTTGCTTTTTTTACTGGTATGGAGAGCGGATCTGGCCCCAGTTTAGCCCTTTTGCCTGAAATATTACTTCCTAAGGGCTTGAGGCTGGAGAAAGTAAGTAGGCATTCACTGAGCTTGTGCTGTTTTACATCAGCTGAGAACTGGGCCCTCAAGCCAAGTAAAATGAAACTCGGAAATCTTCTTTGGCAGGTTGCACTGTCAAAGACTGTGGATGTTTCTAAAGCAGTATCCAGGGTTGTTTTTTAAAAATCTCTGCCCAATCTTTATCCTATTATTTGGTCAAAACTGAGCTTAGACTAACCTAATATAAGTAGATGGCGGGATTTCTTTATTTTAAATGCTGCAAATGACTCCTAGTACAATGTTTTACGTGTGCTTTTCCAGTCGACTTTAGCAGACTATTAATTATGCAGGGGTGACGTTAGCATAAATAACTAGTCAGCAAATAAATGTCAATTAAATATTCTATTAGCATAGTAGGCAGCTTTATGCATTGGCATAGAACATTTAGCAGATTATACTTAACGAGCATATAAAAAAATACCATTTTTTTTTTAGCTCTCCTGATGACAGCAAAGGGGAGGAGAGGAGGTAAAAATGCTGGCTTTGGCTAAAATTTGCTGTAGTAGGAGTCAAGTCAGTTGATTCTGGGAGTTCCCAGGAGCTGGAAGTCGCTGGAGCGTGTCATGGCGTGGTATTTCCCCCCAGCCCCTCCTAGCCCCTTGCAGACTTGCTCCTGAGGAAAACATACTTTCATTACAGCACCCCCAATAGTTTTTCCTTCCCTTCCTTGGCATGATTCAGATCCCTCAGTCTGGGATGTGAAAATTCAAGAGTTAGCCCGTGGCTTGTGTGGCATCAGGATAATGTTGACTTGATAGGGAAAATGATCTTTTCACTGTTGTGTGAAACTGCAAATCTTTTGCATGTGCTGCTGGCTTTAGTTACTTTCAAAAGACTTAATATTGCCAAGTGAGGCCCTTTTGGGGTAAATTGAGCATAGCAGGCCCCCACGTGTCTTTTGGGAATGTAATTAATTGTTGAGCTACTGTGTGAATGTGGCACAGCCTGGCCAGTGGGTCAGGCTTTGGAAGAAGTTTGAGCTGTAGGCTTCATCAAATGCAGAGGGTTTTGATCATCTCTGGGTCTGCTGGGCTTGAGGTCAACATTTTCTGTTTTGATTTTCCTTTTAATACTATTTTTCGGGTCTAGAGGCATAACTGCAGAGAACCCTGCAGGGATGAGATGCTTGTGGGTTTATGAGGTAGAGTGGGGAGTAAATGATTTATCCTGATGTTTCAGTTGTGAAACTCAGACAAAAAAACATCTTCCTGAGTGGGAAATGCAAGGTGTGCACTGCCCTGGCTCTGGATGGGACCGCTGTGAGTGATGGAGGAAATCGAGGGGAAAAAACAATGTTTGGTTAAACACAGGTCTTTCTGTTTAAAGGTTTTCGGGAGTGCAGGAGAAGTGGTCTTTAGGAACATACACAAAACTCCCAGCCTTGGCTCTGCAGTGGCCCTGTGGCTCAGGTATGTGGCCTTGGGGTACTCTCAGCTCTCTGCTGAGGGGAAGGTTTTCCCTGAGGCCAAGTCTCATCAGCTGGGGTCACTCTTTGTGCTTCTCTTGAGTATCTGGTGGAAATGGCTTAGAAAAGTTCCTTTTTCCCCTTCACAAAACTGTAAATTCAGAGCCACTGCTTTGTACTCACCAATATTTTCCTTTGGGAAAAAGTGTTTTTCCCCTCAAAAACGTCAGAATGGCTGTCTTTGGTATTAAAAAACCAAAAAACTGTCTTGAGTTGCAGCAGACAGACACAGCACCCCAGAAGCAGGTGCTGGTCCCTCCTTGCCTTTTTGCCTGGGTTAGACTTTGTCTCAGGAGGTTTTGGCCTCTCATTGTGCATTCATCTTGAGATTCTTCTCCTTGATGCCCCGTGAGATCCTCTTGTGCCTGGGGAACCCAGCACTTGCTGAGGATCAGGCATTTGAAAAACTGAAACCATGCAAGATTGTTTAGTTTTCCAGTGGAAAAAAAGAAAGCCCAGAGCTTGCACGTGAAGTAGGCTCTGTTTATTAAAAGCAAGAAAAGAAACACACTTTAATCAAAACCTAATTTTCCAGTAAGAAGCCGTTTCAGCAGAAACATGCCCAGCAAGCCTAGTTTCCAGGGACAACGACATCTGCTTATGCTGTATTTATATTTATTTATGCTCACAAACAAATGGAGGAAGGGAAAGAGGAGCAAGCCTGACCAGACAGCTCGTGGTCCAGCGAGGCAGGGATGTGTGCAGTGACTGCACCAAAACTGCTCATCTGTATTTGGGTGCTTTTTTTATCATAGAATCCAAGAATGGTTTGGATTGGAAGGGATCTTACTGATCATCTCATTCCACTCCCTGCCATGGGTAGGGGCACCTTCCACAGAGCAGGGTATTAGGAAGGATAATTTGGAAAAATCAGTTTTGGCCTACACCTAGATTAGATATCAGTGCAAGTCCTTAGAGTGTTGACAGTTTCACTGATGCAGTTGTCCCCGTAATGCAAATCCTGGATTTTTTCAGATTTATGGGTGGAAACTACTTTTCATCTGTAACTATAGCCTGTCCTCGTTCCTGTACTGGACTGAGCCATGTAGTCAGCAAACCTTGTAAAAAAATATTACTTAGTTTTACAGCTAACGCTGGGGATAATGCAGCACTGTTTACTCTAGTGTGTTATTAACCCAGCTTGGAGCATGGCTTTAATCTGGAGGTTGGCTGGCAGCCAAGGAAGGGTTAAAGAAGTGGTTCTCCACTAGATGAGGTTTGAGAGCCAGTGACTCAGACATGGCCTTACTGAAATGAATCCACTCTCTGCCCGCTTTTCCCTCGCCCGGGTGGACTTCCCATCCCGACTTTTATCTCCACATGCTGCTGCCTTCCTCCATNAGTTTTTATGTTTAGTGCTGAAATCCACTCTCTGCCCGCTTTTCCCTCGCCCGGGTGGACTTCCCATCCCGACTTTTATCTCCACATGCTGCTGCCTTCCTCCATAAATGAGTGGTGCTGCCATTCCCAGGGCGGCTGGGTGGTTTGCAGCATCATAAGGGTCCCTTTTGGGTGGTGCAGGGAAGGCTGAATGAAGAATCCTGTTATGATTAAAGAAGCAGCACCTTGTGTATGAGCAACAGCAGAGCTGAGGATCAGGGATATTGCAATGAAAACTGAAAGCCTAATCCTTTTATAAACAGTCTGGAGGGGGGAGAAAGAAAAGCAGTGATTTTCGGGGACTTTGACAAGTTATAAATATATCCTGAGTGAAACCAATAGTGTGGAGCTTTATGAAAGATTTAATGAATGAATATTTCATGCCCACATGGTGCTTCTTCTGTAACGTGTGCTGTTGGTAAAAAGCAATAAACAAAGAACCTCCTTCAGGGTTTGTTTGGGCTTTTAAATAAAACTAATTTAATCAACTTTTTCAGTCAAGCTTGATATTAGTTCATTTCTGTACACAGCCCTGTACTCGGTTCTGTTTGTTTTCTTCTGGTACCTGTTCCGCTGTTTGGAAGATGCTTGAATATCAGACAGTGATTCATTTCATCCTGCCCTTATGGTGCATCTGGGTTGTCAAAGCAGAGAGCAGAGTCCTGACTTTTTCCTTTTCCTAAAGGCTGAGGAGCCATCCATCCTGTGCCATCACAGCTAGAGGTGTTACAGGACTCCAGCTGAGGTCATTATCCAGCAGGAAAATCACTTGAGCGTGTTGGTCATCTCTGATTGTAAGCAAGAAGAATTTTTCTGGGTTTTGGAAGCCTTCAGCACTCGGTTTGCTGCTGCTTGAAGGACTAGAACTGGCCTAAAGTGTTCTGAGTCTGGCCCCATATGGCCAACGAGGCTTGGACACTTCTGCACTGGGTATCAGAGGTTTATGCAGGGAGATTGAAGTTCTCCTCAAGCAAGGCTGGGACTCGGGTGTGCTCGTGAAGTTTCTTTATGGTTGGCTGTCATGACAAATGACCATGGGGAAATCGGGGTATGTGTTAGCTCTGTGTTCCATGTCTTTTGCAATAATTTCAAAAAAATCCTTGGGGACCTGATTCTTCCTTGGGAAGAGCAGGACTGAAGCCAGTTGATGTTTTCACAGCTGCACCTGCAAGTGAAAGGCAAATGAGACATACTAGGGAGATAAAAGCAAGGGTGGTTGGAGGGGTAGAATTAACTTTGGGAGGGCATCAGCATGAGCTGGGGACCCTCTCAACCCCACACCTTGCATGGAGGGGTGGGGTTGATGTTGCATGGAATGGGCTATTTCTTAGCTGCTTTTGCCATGAGAAGGAGCAAAAGTGGGGTTTTTTGTTGTTGTCTTTTTGTTGGTGGTGTTTTGTTTTTTTTTTTCCTATTGAACCAGTTGATTTTGTAGTGGGCAACTTTGGGAACTGACATTTATCCCTCTTGGCTGGATGGAGTATGGCTCCATGAGGTTTCTGCTACATATGAGCAGGGCTTTGTATTATAAGAGGGGTTGTATTAGAAACGGAGGGAGTTTTGCTTGTCCAAACTTACACAGATCTGAGTTTCATTTATTTTTGTCGTGTTATTAGGCAGTGTGCGAGAGTCTGTCTCTGCAGATCAAAGCTCAAGCCCATTGCACAGCAAAAGGGCTTGAGCTCTACTTCAGCAAAGACTGATGCAGCAAAACCCCTTTTTTGTGATGCTGAGCTGCAGCAGTTGACTTTCCCAGCCCGAAACGTTGGCAGAACCAGTTTCTGCGGCAGCTCCTGACCTCCTGCAAGGAAAGCTCATTTCACTGGGACTCGGGCTCTGTTCAGGATGCTTGGAGCACTTGAGGCGAGCAGCTGAGACCCCAGGGCTTTGCCTTCTGTTGCTCATGATTCTGGTCACAATCTGCAGAGTAACTCTGCGCCTCCGCTGTGACCAAACCATTGGTTTTGGGCCTGATGTTTAGTGCGGGTTGTGCTGGAGGAAGAGATGGGGAGGAAAGGAGTAGTTGCAGCAGGAGGCAGAGACTGTGAATGAGAGGGAGAAGAAATGCATTTCCAAGGAAATACTGCAGGAAAAGGCTGTGAGCAGACACCAGACTTTTCTGTGAGCAGAGATATCCTGAGATTTCCTCCTTCTTCAGCAGCAAGTGGAACAAAGTGGATTTTTGGATGGTACCTTTGAGACCATTTCAGAAAAAAATCTCCCATCAACAGTTGTTGCAAAAAACTTCTTCCATCCACTGAATGAAACAGCAAAATCCTCCTCCCAAGACACTAAAGTGCCAAGATGGAAATTATTTCATAATCAGCCTCAGTGAGGCTCCTAAAAAAAGAGTTGGTTTTAGAACCCTGTTGCTGTGTGTCGAGCCAATGTTTGACACCATCCAACTCCTTGTTTCAGACCATGTGAATATGAAAAAAAATGCAGAAAAGTTGAGAATCTGTTCAGTATTGAACAGAAGAATTACAGCCCCGTTTGTAGGCTTGGTGTGTTGTCACTGAGGAGACTACAGTGTCATTATTCATTACTCATAATTAGAGCAAACACCACTGACCTGTGCACCTGACTCAAGTTTCTGGAGCTCTCCACACCTTGAATATCCAGCTGTGAGTACCCCCAGTTGTTCTTCCACACTCACATCATGTCCTGGGACATCTCCTCTGAAGCTGTGGAGCTAAAAAGCCCAGAAACCTCAGAAAAATGGGAGAATTGACTCTGGAAGCATAACAGTGGGTGCAGACCACTCATTTTTGTAATTGTCAATTTAATTAATGTCTGGCTGACTGCCTTTTTAATAAAATACTCTTTAAAAATTATTAGTTTGAGAGATTTTTAAATAGTCATTCCTGATAATTGCATTTAATTTCCCTTCCCCAGTCTCCTGTAATTTTTCCCAGAGGAGTTTTGGAATGGAAATGCCACCTCAACTGTAAGACTAGACTTAGGTGGTTAATGATACAGTAGGTGAAACATGGTCAGATTTAATTAATCTGTATTGGAGACAGAGGTGGAGACTTAAACCCCTGTATTGTTTATATTCTAAGTTATAAACACCCAAAGGTGTTTCTATCTGAGAAGCAGGTGATTTTTTGGTGCATTGGATGGGAACTGGGAAGGGTGAGTAGCACAAGGGATTTGACCCAGAGCATGCCAGAGTTGAAGTACCCTTTTCTACAGTGGACCTTTTTTGGTCTGGTTGAAGGTTAAATGACGTCTTTTAGTCCAGAGCTGAGGCAGGGTTTTCTGAGCTCTTTTAGGCCAAGGTCAAACCAACGTGTCCAGTGCCACGTCTTCAGCAGAGCTTTCCTTCAGGTGCACCAGGGGCACCTCGGATTTGTGAGGAACAGGCACAGAGTGAATTTGGGAAGCTGCTAGTGGCAGATGCAAGCACCAGCATGATCCTGAGCCAGCTGTGACTTGCACTTGATTTTTCCTTCATTATGCATGATAATGTGGGCTCCCAGTCACCGTGGAAGGGGCTGGATTCCTGAAGCAGACCATATGCTCCTGGAGCCCGTGGAGGTGGCTCATAACGCAGTGCAGAGGTTTAAGGGATGCTCTTATAAAGCGTTTCTCTGATGACACTTAAAAATCAGTTCTTCTAACCCAGATACCAAATTTTGGGTCAGTTCTGGCCCTTCTGTGTGACATTGGAAAAGTTTTGCTGTGAATTCCCAAATAATCCGTTTCTGTGTCTCTGTGTGTGTGCTCTCGCTTCCATTTGATTTTGGTCACAGAAGGAAAAAAGTAACCAGACCCACAAATGAGCTTAAGGACATGCTGAAAGCCGTCCTGATTGATGGTTTATTTTGTGTTGTGAGGCAGAGCATCCACCTCCTGCGTTTGTAGCTAAAAAAAGCTTTTTCCCCCACGCTGTCACTTGGGAATGAAGAAATAAGAGGAAAGTCAGTGTTTTTAGGTGTAAAAATGTAGCTACTTCCTAAAGTGCTGGAGTTGATGTAGAGGATTAATTATATCCAGGGAAAACCTTGCCAGATTCAGGAAACCATCCTGCTATGTGTTGTACCAGTTTTACTGAAGAGGCTCTGCCATGATGAGTACAGAACCTAAAGAAGGGGAAATCCTGCAGTTCTCCTGTGTCAGACAACTCTGGGAAGGTCAGTGAGGAGTCCCTGGCCATGTGAAGCATCTACACCCTGAATATTTTGACTGCTCAAAGTACCTCTTCCATAGATTCCTGGTTTGTTTTGAGCAGTTCTGCTGTTGCCCTTGACCTTTTCAGCCTGGATATCAGCAGGTGGATCTGTTGGGAAGGCCTCTTCCTGTACAACATCTAAATTTATTTAGAAAGAAAGAAGCCAAAAAAGACTTAAAGCATCGTATGATGAAGATGAGATTGAGGGCTCACAAACCAGTTCAATGAACCATGGCTCTGCACTAATATTTGATTTAGCAGTGAAGGCATTTGGGTTCATCATCAGGATTCATCATCATCTCCGGTCAAAATATCCCAGGTTGATGGAGAGGCTAAAGATTTATAATTCAAAGGAAGTTCAGAGCAGTGTGGAAAAGCTGCTCCTGTTTCAGGTCCTGTATCACATTGTTATTCTCATTTCAGGCGTTGCCTTGCATAATGTTCCGCGTTGATCTCCGTTTCAGATTTAAACTCTTCAAAGTTTGGGGGATGTTTTTGATCCTGGGATTTATAGTTCAAGCCCCTCTTCTGTTTCCAAGAGAAGAAAACACATGTTTAGCAAGCACAAAATGAGCCTTGATGGAGTATTTCTTTGATGGTGTTGTGATGATGATTATGAATTTACATTTTGTGCATAGGATGTTAAGCACCTCATGGGGCCTGGCTCTGCTTTGACTGTACCATTAATTTCGGGAAGGATGCATGATGAATGTTCATCAGACCCTCTGGGTTCTGATTTGTGGTGCTCACATCACACGGTGGAGAGGCTCCAGAGTGATTAAATGGGATTCAGTCATTAGGAGCTGGCAATACAAATGTGATTAATTACAGAACGCACTGTAAATTGTGAAATGAGTTTGATGACTTTTTATTTTTGAAAACATATGTTTCTGCTTCATGGGGTGTCAGAAGTTGAAGTCGTGGTGAATGAGGCTTGTGTGCTATTTCCATGGTAATTTGGGAGTGTGCTGGGTCATGGGAATGGTTAGATTTCCACTATTGTCCCGAGATCTGGGTGTGAGCAGTGAGATTTGGGGAGAATCATGGCCAAATCCTTAAATTAGACCTTAAAAGTCCAGCCTTGCAATTTGTACCTCACTAACTCAAGCACAGTGGCACCAGCCTCCCCCCGAGTCCTAACAGAGTTTTCCAACAAAGAATCCCTTTGCCTCTTGCCTCTGAGATGCATCTTTGCATTAGGGCTGTCAGGCTGAAACTGGTAATGGCTTGCTTTTTTCTTTAAAATCACTGCTTGTGGAAAAAAAAATTGGATAAAATTTGGAACACACTGCCCAGAGAAGCTGTGGCTGCCCCATCCCTGGAAATGTTCAGGATCAGGGTGGATGGGGCTTTGAGCCACTGTCTCTAGTGGAAGGTGTCCCTGCCCACAGCAGGGGGTTGGAACAAGATCTTTAAGGTCCCTTCCAATCCACACTATTCTATGATTCTAAAAAAACTCCCCCAATTTGAAGTATTAACTAAAACTTCAGTCCTTTTTTTTTTTTTAGTTGGTGTTTCTTCTGGTGTGTATTAAACAATATAATGCATACACTAAACTTTTAAGCATCACCCCACACAGTCTCTTCTTTCTGTAGAATACAGAAAATGAAAAAAAAAAATCCCAACCCAAAATCAGAATGGATTTCTCGGACATCACATTCCCCTATTTATCTTCTATGTTTTGATGGTTTTATTTGTAGTGGGTATTTGCNGAAATGTTCAGGATCAGGGTGGATGGGGCTTTGAGCCACTGTCTCTAGTGGAAGGTGTCCCTGCCCACAGCAGGGGGTTGGAACAAGATCTTTAAGGTCCCTTCCAATCCACACTATTCTATGATTCTAAAAAAACTCCCCCAATTTGAAGTATTAACTAAAACTTCAGTCCTTTTTTTTTTTTTTAATTGGTGTTTCTTCTGGTGTGTATTAAACAATATAATGCATACACTAAACTTTTAAGGATCACCCCACACAGTCTCTTCTTTCTGTAGAATACAGAAAATGAAAAAAAAAAATCCCAACCCAAAATCAGAATGGATTTCTCGGACATCACATTCCCCTATTTATCTTCTATGTTTTGATGGTTTTATTTGTAGTGGGTATTTGCTGTAGACTGTTGGCACTACCAGGGAAAAAAACCATAATTGTGCAGTGAACTGGTTTATGCTTTATGTAAGAACGTTGTGCTGCTGTAAATTTGTTGGGTTTTACGGAGCTGTCTCCAAAGAATATCCTTCAGAAAGTGACTGCGGGGTTTGGGAGTGAGAAAAGGCACTTAGGATGGGGGATAATTGGATGGAGTTTGGAGGTGTGAGGTCAGAGCCCTGGGCAGGATATTTATACTGCAGCGACATCCCCCGACAGAATGACTCATAAATTTTAGGTGTTGTTATGCCACAAAATCTGTGTGGGGCTGGTCTGTGAGACCCCAAAGACACAGGGCATGGAGCTGCCTCTTGTGTCCATTGCCAAGGCAAGCCAAGGGCAGAGTGTTTGGTGTTCAGGAAGGCTCCAGATTTTCTTTCTTCCACTTTGTGGCATCAGTGACACCTGGGGTAATGCAATTTGATGTGGAAGACCCCAGTTCATACCCGTTGTTGGCATGGGTCAGTGTGTGCCCAGTGCTGCCCAGAAATACTCGTTCAGCTGGGGGCTGGCTTGCCGTAGTTCTGGCTGTGGTTGCAAATTCTGACTTGGATGGGGATTTATCCAGGAATTTAGCATTTTGCAGTGTAGACATTTTTTTTTTCCTCTTTCTGCATTTCTGGTGTGGAACTAGTAGCAAGAAGCTGTGGAATGCTACATGGAGGCTTTACCGGGGTGATGCTGGGCAAGCAGCACAAACATCCTCGATCCCCACGGCTTTCAGAACTTTTAAATCGGGATTTTACAATTTTTGTTACATTTGTCTGTGTATTTCTGTCTACCTGCAGCAGCAAATCTCTCTGCCTGAAAAATGGCTAAATACTTTCTTGGTTTTCTCTCAGAGAGGCTACGATTTGGAAGGAGATAACTGTGCAAATGCCTGCTAAGTGAAGTTTTGTGCAGAGAATCTGGTGTATGTACTTGAATCTCATATGGGTGAATTCAGAACCTTCTCATGCAGTCACTCTCTGAGCTCTGTGATCTGGTTTTGCTTCTGAGCACTTTGGTTAAGATGCTGATTTTCCCTGGGTAACAGCACTCTTGCAATTTTATTGTTATTATTTTTTTATCTCTATGGGATAAAAATCGATGTCGAAATTACAATCACAATACCAGGTCCCTGCTCTTTCCCCTGAATGCTCCTGAACTGCTGATTTGACAAAGCCTTCATTAGGACTCCTGGGTCTGGAGATTGGGGGCTGGAGCTCTCAGTGCACACGATCCATCTCTTCGGAGCCCTGGGCACGGTGCTTAATGCACATGGAAGGGAAAAATAATCAGGGAATGTGCGTGGAGGCTTGGGGTTAAGTGCCAGGAGCTGCAGAGTTTGGATGCTCATTTTCACAGTGAGCCATCACCCTAATGGACATTGATACTAATGATGGGGGAACCCCTATGGTTATGTGGTGTGTGCAGAGCTTTCAAAATCCAGGCATTGCCTGGCTCTCAGAAATGCCTTTCAGGAATTCTGTTTACACATCCAAGATCATTTAAGTCACCTAATCCTGATTTGTTTCTAAGACTGTTGTTGACAACAATGAAATTCAGTTACTTTGTGCCTAGAATTGAATTGGGCAGAGAGCAGTGTTATTGCTGTGTTTAAGGAGTGTGCAGTTTCTGTTTAGGCAAGAAATTTTGGAGGAGCACAAAGCACTCACTCTGAATGAAACACTCTGACTTTGTAGTTATGCCTCAGGTTTTTTCCTAATTTATCACAGAGGTAACTGAGACAAAAATCAGCCCATTTTTGCCACGTTGGACTGTGCAGCAAAATCAGAATAATCAGCTTTCGTTCATGCCTGCAGATACAAGAGAGCAGATAACTGACACGTTTAAAAATGGTCGTGTCCAGAAGATACTTTTGCATTCCCTTCCCAATTCGTGGTGGTGTTAATGAGGGTGGGTTTTGGTACCTAATCTAGGTCACAGCGTTGCAGAATTGTGTTCCAGGTGAAATCAATGTAAAAACACCTTAAAAATAAAAAAAAATAATCGTAGAATCTTTTGGGTTGGAAAAGACCTCTAAGATTGTCAAGCCCAACCATTAACCTAGGCTATAAATATGTGGTAAAGGTTCTAAAGAGTCGAATGCTTCATCCCTGAATTCCACCTTGTTGAGGCTGGATGGCCACAGGTGACTTTTTATTATGCTGAGGGACCAGGTGAATGAATTGGTTGCATCCCTGCAAGGTGAAGGGTGGGAAGAGATTAATTCCCCTCTCCTTTTGCCATGTCCCCCCTGTATCTCTCTCCTCTGTTCCCCCATTCCCATATCCCGAGGGAGAGCAGTGCTGTGCCTGGGGGATTCTAGGCTGGGTGGTGCTGATGACACTTGGGAGAAGTCTTGAAGCAAAAGGACGTGACAAGTGCAAGTGGAGCTGATAAATTTGCTGCTGTTCCTTATCTCTACGTAATCTGATTGCAACTGATAAATAACGCCACCAGAATAGAGTCGCTCCCCATTATCAGCACCCCTCTCCTTTTTATCCTTTTTTTTTTTTTTTTTTTTTAATTTTAAATACTTCAGTGCAAGCCAAGTATTGACTTTGACTGAAGGGAGGCAATTAATCACAGTACTTATGCGTAGATCATTTACTGCTGGATGGGTACCTGAGGCTGTTGTGCCCAGGGAATCAGGGCAGGCTGATCTGGGTTTGTGGTAACTGTGCTATTGGGATCTATGAGGCAGATTTCTGATTATGGGCAGTTTGACTTGGAAGGAGAAAGCCACAGCAGTGGGATCTCAGAAGAGTGTGTCTGTATATCCATAATGTTGTGTTAGGGATGAACACAGCTGATCCTACTGCATGGGAGTGCCTCAGTATTTGGCGGTGACCCTTCTGCCAGGCAAAGTGTATTGTTCAGCTTCCCGAGCTGCAGTGAGTTAATGGAGGGGATTTTTAACAAAATTTTGCATAATTAAAAAAAACCCCTCCTTATGATAGCATCCGCTCACCCTGTCTGCACACACTGATGGTTTTCTCCCACAGCATCCCACATCCACCTCTTCCACCCACAGTTCCCACAGCTGGGTTGGAGTTCGTAGCCATTGCAAACTTCAAGAAATGAAAAAGCAACTCCCAAACCACCCGCTGCTCTTTTTATTGTTAAAAAGATAGCAGTTAATTAAGGACTAGAGAAACCCAAGGGGAATGGTGTGCACGTCTGTGAAGGGCTCAAAGGATGTTAGGAAGGGAAGTGTCCTGTGGACAGTGAGGCAGCTTTTTGCTCATGAACTTGCTTGTTTTGACCCAGAGAATATAAGCAGATAATTTCTGGAAACCCTGAATGGCAGCAGGAAGGATAAAAGTCGCATTGTACTGAAATTCAGCATGGTTGAATAGAGAAAACTGTAAGGGAATTGTCAAGGTGAGAACCTGAAGTGTGTGTTCATGGCTTTCTCTGGTTTTTTTTTTTTTTTTCTTCTGCTTTTTCTAATCAAGGAGTGCTTTTTCATGCAGAGTTGGGCACACAAGGATTAAAGTCTGTGTGTTGGCCCTTTCTTGGGTCAAGACCATAGAAACTGCAGCATAATCTTCTCTTACAAATGATTTCAGGATGGTTTGGGTAGCCTGATAAACAGCTCACCAAATATTTTGAAGACAATTAAATATGGATGCAGAATGTTCTTACTAAATTAAGGAGATCACGTGGGCCAAACATTAATTTGAACTTTGCACTTCTTCAGGTTTATTTTTTTAAAAAGTGAGATAATTAAGAGCTAGTAGATCAATCAAAAGCTTAAAGGAGCATCTACAAGAGCTACACATTGTCTTACAGACATCACATTTCCTTCCAGCATCTGTTCATCAGCCTGTTGTAAATTCACAAGGATGGGACCCCAGAGTATTGCTGGTCCAGAAGTGTCTTTTGAGCACCTGTATTCTTGGATGGACAGTTGCTTATGACTACTGGTTTCCATGAAAATCCTCTCTATTTAATATTTTCCTTGAACACTTTATTTAAGACAGGTGTATAGAAGGCAATGCCTGAGCTCTGAAGTTGGGGTCTCATGATATTTGTGGCTGCACCACAAGGAAATCAGATCAACAGCTCCTGATGCACTTTCTTTTCTTTTCTGGACTGCGTTTGCATTATTTTGTGATCCAGTTCAAACCACAGAACTCTGCTGCTGTGAGAACAGAAGGCTGTTTGAAGTTTTAAGTAAGAAATTTGTTTGAAGATGTCTCTAGCCCCATTTGGCTTTTTTTCAGGGAGCTCACAAAAGAGTTCAAAGCAAATAGTCATTTTTATTAAAAAAATGCCATTAAAGCGCTAAGTAGATTTTTTTTTTTTAATGTAGTTTTTATTTATTTTATTTTGGAAATACTTCATAGAGGGTCTGGCTTTGCAGGGAATGCAGTGGAGTGTGTTCCCAGCCCTGAAGGTGTTGGGGAAGGTTCAGAAACAGCCTGAGCCTTTTGCTTAGGGACAGCGCTCAACCCCCATCCTGTTTTCACATCCAGTCTGGTTCACAAGGATGTAAATAGTTCAGCAAGACGAATGAAAATGTGGGGATTCAACCGTTTCCTGTCAAAATGCTGTTTTATCAAAATGGAAATATTTTGTGAGAACATGTCAGTTTTGACAAATTGTTTTGATGGGTGAAGTCTAAACAAATTGTTTTAGCATTCTATGTTATTTTGATATAAAGACATCTCATTTCGACTCCATCATTTAGACCTTTATAACATAGTTGCAACATTTATGTGTTAATATTTTTGTAACTTATAAATATTGCATCAAATGTGTGACAACTTTAAAATTAAAAGAAAATGTCAATATTGTAAGCTTTCTATAGTTTTGCAATATGCTGTTTGGCTTTTAAAAAACTGCTTATCTTATCACAGAGTCACAGAATGGTTTGGGTGGGAAGGGACCTTAAAGATCATCCTTTTCCACCACCCTCACTAGACCAGGTTGCTCCAAGTCCTAACCAGCCTTAGCTGTCCTGGCTGGGTGACCTGTAGCAGATCCCCACTATAATGTCTCCTGTCCCTGCTGGATGGAGTGGCTGGAATTCCTTTGTGCTGCCCTTCAGGTGCTCTCCTGCCAATCTGTGATCCTTCTCCAGGCTCTGGGCATCTCTTGCTGGCACCAGCAGCTTTAGTTTAATGTGTCTTAAATGTATATCTAATTTTTGTATCTAATATATGTATTTATGTCTTAATTTGTATATCTGTATTAAATTTTGAACATCCTGAATTATTTGTTTAGAAAACTAATTTTCTAATGGGATCCCGATATTTTAGTTTATTTCACAATGGAGTGAGAAGAATTGCCTGGGTCTTGCCCAGCTGTGTTTTGTCTTGTTAACTTTTTTTGTTCATTCCAGACCTAGGAAAGAGTTAAATTTTTAATGATAAAAATAGTTTCC
>VYZQ01002816.1:0-45183 GCA_013400655.1 Mystacornis crossleyi | reverse complement strand
TAAAGAGGGTGCTAAGACACAACTAGCATAGGTAATAAAATGAAATGACATCTTTATAAGCCTACTTTTTTCACTCATGGGGGTTACAGCCAATGAACACACACCTGGTTGTCTAAATTTTGAACATCTGAAGCCAGTTAAGGTGACTTCTTGATTGATAAAGGGAACAGCCTTAAACTGTGTATCAAAGCTGTTATGAATCAGCTCTGAGGAGATGCTGAGGACATGCGGCTGCTCCCAAATCAGGCTGTGTCCCCCCTTGCTCTCAAACAAGAGTGTTTTTGTACATCACTTCTGCAGCTTGTGACAGTGCCTTGCCTACCCTCGACTTGGACGCTGCATATCCACCTTGAGCTTTATTTCCCTCTGTGACTGGGGTGAGACTTCTCCCTGTTGATCCACCTCTGGCACCTGCCAGGTTTCACCTCCAGGTCAGTCTTTCAAGATGTAGAGCATGTCAGATAAAGGAGATCCCATGGACCCAAACAATATTTTGGATGGAGAGGTCTCTTTCCTGAAGCCATCCACATCTGAACACCCCCATACTGTGCAGGAGGGTCCTTTGGGGCTTGGAACTAGATCATCTCTAAGGTCCCTTCCAACCCAAACCATTCAGTGATTCTCTGAAACAGCACCCCAGCTGTCTTCCTCACATGGACTCCGTATATCTCACAAGCCCTTTGACTGAAGCAAAGGGATTATAGCTTGATTTTTCCTTCAGATGCGTATCTGAATCTGGAATAAACCTCCTTGCTAGTGCAAATAGGCACAGGCTCCTTGACACAGAGCCACTGATGGCCTGAGCTCAGCTGTTTATGCAGGACGAGATCATCTCGGTTTATGTTACTTCCTATTTAAAGACAAATTGCCAGTCATTTTAATTGCTCACTACTTGTGAACCCTAATACAAATTGACACAGTACACTTTGTTCAATTACCTGCAGCCCTGACACTTAAATAAAATGCTTTATGCTCTTCTAACCACGCAGTTTAGTGTCCATATGCTCGCCAGCATAAGCTAGAGGCCACTAATTAAATGTGCATATCATATTCCTTGCTGCCCCTTCAAACCACTGGAGTTGCCTTTGTATCTTGAAGTTTGTTGACACTGCCCAGAGAAGTTGCTGCTTGTTTTCGCTGATTTTGGCCAAAGTTGCCCAAAACTTGGTCAGTTGGCCAAAATGCCAATTTCATCTTTCCTGTGCTTCAGTGCCATCACAGCAGAAAATGAGGGTCTGTTTCCAGCAGGGAAGCATCAGGCACAGTTTTTCTAAGCTCAGACTTGAGAGAACAGGCTGCAGTGTAGGGAAAAATCATATTGTATGAAGTATTTCCCTGCAAATTAAACCAAAAAGGAAAGGAACAAGGTGAGTCGTCCCCATCTCTGCACTTCACGCTGATCAGAGTTCCTGCAACAAGGGAAAAGTGGGGCAACAAAACTATAAAATAATGAATAGTTATTTAAAGAGTGCACTTCTTAACACTTGTGCCCGCTGCACACACTGCAAACAAAGACTTGAAATCTATATTACCACTAATAACCAGACAGCTGAGGAATTAAAAATACTGCCCTGAAAGGTTAACATCCCCCTTCAAGTGTGTTTAAATTCATATGCATATCCTTGATGTCTGTTCTGAAGTAGTGAGATTTGACATAGTGGAAGTATAAATACATCCACTTCAGTGAGTGATTCTGCAAATCCTGTTTTGATAAGGTCTTAAATCTGTTGAGTTCAGAGCATAAAATTCTCTTGTACCATCAGTGCTAGGTGGAAACAGTGCTTGCCAGTTCCTTTTTTTTTTTTAACACATATTTTTTATTCCCTCCTTCAGAATTGTAAGATACAGCAGTAAATCTTCTGCTAGCTAGTAAATATATATGGTTATTAGATGTACAGGATTTAAATGCAAATTGGGCCAAATTGAACCTTGATGTAAGTGTGGGAAACCAGACTGGCCAAAGAAAAGCTCCACACTCTTCACTCTGTATCAAGGTTCAGGTTTATTATTGAGCAAATGTTCATTTCCATTTTAATAATTGTTGCAATCTATCTACCTATCTTCTCTCTTTGGGGCCTTGATATGAATGTTCTGCAATAACTTGTTATGTGCAAGATAACAATATGTTTTCTAGGGCAGGAGTAAATCCAATATAATGTTCCTCATCACAGTATTGTTTCCTACATTGTTCCCTTTGATGATTCATAGGCATTTCACTGCACTGAACCATAAAGGGCTTGTTAATACAATGATTTAATAACATTAAACCTGTGTAAAGAAACTCACTGGAAGCAATGTGAAGCTGCACAAAGATGTTACCTTAAAGTATAATGATGAAAATTCATAAAATCCTTGGTAAGCTCTGGTTTGAGTGTGATACCAGCAAATGTGTCTGGGTAGAGATTGAGCTGAAATGTTTCTTCCCACACCCACCCAACCCTGCAATTAAAAAAACCCAAAACCCAAATGCTTTCCAATGAACAGGAGCCTTAATAATGATAATTTTTGTTTTGTTCAAATATAACTAATACTGGCTGAAGACCTGAGGCTCCCCAAACTAGGAAACATCAGGTATTTTGAGAAATGAAAATCGAAGGAGAGTTTTTTTGCTATTTTCAATTAATGAGATAATACGATTCTCATTCCTTCAGCAGTAGGTGAAGAATGGGAATTTCTCTGGGTTTTACTTCAGGATATAAAACACAGTCTTCCTCCAGTGTGCCCCTGCTAGTTGCTTTTGTGTTGAATTTATCCGTGCTGCACAGCTTGGAACATACACACTGTTCATTTCACTTGTTCTGTCCATTCATATGACTTAAAAACTTTAGTCTTCCAAAAATGTTTGATCTCCAAACAGTCACCTCTTGTTTTTTTTTTTTTCTTTTTTTTTCTTCTTTCCTTTTTTTTTTTTTTTTCTTTTCTTTTTCTTTTTTCTTTTTGTTATTGTCATCGTTTTAGATATCTATTCTCTGAAGACTATAACTGAGTGGAAATGCGCTCTGGAAAAATCCCTTAATGATGCAGCAAATTTTCCTCTTCCAATGGAAGTGTTCAAGGTAAAAGATACTTTTCCTTCACTTGTGGAACCCATGATGAATAAATATCATGCTATTTTTAGCAACTTACGTTAAACTTTTTCAGGAAAGGCCTTTGCTGTAGTACATAACCATGGAAGGTCACAAGTGGGATGGTTGTATAAAACACATTTTTATGTGTGGACTTTTTATTTCTTGGTCAGTATTTTCTGGGGGCTGGGGGTGATCAGCAGGGATTTCTCCAGTTATTTTTTGTGTGTCTTACTCTGTTGGACCTGTGCAAAGACATCATACACAACTGTGAAATAGTAAGGCTACGAATATAAAAATTGACACAAGCTGGACAGATTTCTGTGAGCCTTGCACCAAAGTTTTTACTTGATCATAAGCCACAAGGTAGAGAAACCTCCTTCAGGGACTTGTAATGGAAGTGAGAGATAATTTTGTTCACGCATCTTCTTTTTTAAAATTTTTTAAATTCTCCCTCTGGTTTGTAATAGTTAGGGACGTTCTCCAGCACCAAGGCACCGGCTTTAATTTCCCATGTAAATCTGCACTGCTGTTAACTGTGGTGGCTCCAGATAATCCTGATTTGTGGTTGTGCCTGCCTGGTTTCCAACAATTCCATCCTGGCTGGGCTGGGCTGGGCAGTGAGAGGATGCTCAGGGAGATGTGTGGGAGCCCAGGTGTTACCTCTTGCTTGGGGACCTGGTGGACCAGACCGCCCTCCCCACCACCAGCCTGGGGACCCTCTGGGTTCCTTCCCAGCCCCTAAGCAACACTGCCCTGGGATACTCCAGAACATCCATGGAACTGGTGCAGTACATGTGTGGATGTGGCACTCAGTGGTGGCCTTGGCAGTGCTGGGTTAATGGTTGAACTTTGATCTTAGAGGATTTTTCCAACTGAAATGATTTTGTGGTTCTGTAAGTGGAACAAGACCCTCATCATGCCCCATTCTGTCTGCCACAAAACCCTGGTGTCACCTTCACCCTTCCTGGAGGGACATGCCAGCAGCTTCCCGTGAGGAATCCAGGCTCCTCGCCCAGCTGGGATGCGCTCAAATTAGCAACATTAATTTGGGGACACTTTGCTAATGGCCCGGGCAGTGGCTCATGTGCTGGCAGTGTGGGAGCTCTGCTGTGCTGGGAGAAGTGGGAAGATCTGTGTGTCAGCCTTGGGCACAGATGTGGGTTTGAGGAGCCCCGTGTTGGGATGGAAGTGGCGTGCTGAGAGTTCTGGGTCTCTGCCATTTGTTTCATCCAAGGCTTCCATCTGCCAACTCTATTAAAAGTTTGCCTTGGCAGCTTCAAGATCAAAAATGCATTGTGTGGGGCAGGGATTCTATCACAAAAGGGAATGTCTAATGTGTAAATTTTATTTCTGTCTATGTGAAAGAGTGAGGAATGTTTCTGATGAGGCTCATGAAACATCCTTTTTGAAAAAAGTTTATAACTAACAGCTGTGTTGCTGCCTCTTCCCAGCGTGTCAGACTTATACCCACTTATTTTAATTATTGCATGCAGGTCATAAATTTGAATTCAGCAAATCCCAGTTGCTATCTATGTGGTTGTAGCTTGCAAAGATGTTCCTCTTAGAAGACAATGCAAAACTTTGGAATACTTGAATGGCCCAGGAGAAAAGTTACTTTGGGGCCGAATGTGGCAAAAAAGTCAATGTTTAGGTCATTGATTAGGTCAGTAGGACTTCTTTGTTATTAAGTGGAAGCTGAGCACAAAATGAGCAGAATTCAGAGTTTGGTGCTGTCTGAACCCCAGTTCTGGTGCTGGGAAGGCAGGAGACTGAATAAATTTTTTGTGTGTGGGCATCACTTTATTCTGCCATTTAGGGTGAATCAACCCCATCTTGTGCATCTTAATTAAGGAGAAAAAGACAAGATCTCATCCGTGCCTGTGAGCAGGTCTTGCTCTAGTAATGAGTAATGCTCTTAAACATGAGTTAAGGCTTTAGGAGACTACCTGAGAGTAACTCGACTGATCTTGCAAAGAAAGCCAGTGATTATGTGTGGGACGTTCCAGGAGAATCCAAGATCCCAGCAAAGAGTGTTGTATCCAAAGATGTCCTGTTTACAATTTTAATTTTTTAATTTTTTAGTTTTATTTTACAAACCCAGCACAGAAGTGATGTCCCTACACAGTGCCCGGGGCTCCTTTGCTAATGTAGCTGTCGTGTGTTAGATGAGATAAAAAACACAAGGTTTGACAGCTGGCAACTCTGAGAGATCTTCTGGAAAGCTGAAAATGTCTACTTTGGCAGACGTGGTAAACTGCACACTGAGCAGTTACACTCTGTTTTTTTCCACATTTCCCTGCAGAATTCCCTGGCTGGGGAGGGTGTAGGTGACTGCTTGCTCTTCATGAGCCGTCCCCAGGGCAAGCACATTCACGTTGGGCTGGATTATGACTTAAATCCATGTTGTCCTTAAAGCTGTGCATGACTGTGGGAAGTGTCACTGTGGTGCCGTCAAACTGTCCCCAGGAGGTGGCACTGGCAGAGCAGAGCCACATTTGTAGTGTGAGAAGTGGCTCTCTTTGGGGTCTGACAGCCCCTTGCTGCTGTCGGCAGTGACGCTGCGCGGTTTTGGTGTCACAGGGCTGGGTTCTGCCTGAGAACTCACAAGCCATGGGTTTGAGCCTGAATTACCAGTGCTCAGGAGTGAGGCAGAGCTGGACCTGGCATGTGGTGGTGTTCAGCAGCAGATCCAAAAACCCCTTGCAAAAGCCCAGCCCTGATCCCCTCTTGGCATCCAGGGAGAGGACACCAGACCACAGAAGCCGGTTGCAAAAATCAGGGAGAAGGCTGCAAACAGGATTTTCTTTCTTATTTTTTTTCCTGGTGCTGTTTTACACTTGGCCATATGTTGGAAGTGTTTGTAAAATGCTTTAGGATCCTTTGAGAAAGGAACGTGATGTTTAACTGGCAGAAAATGCTGCTGTTATGCAGCTACTAAACATAGTGTTTTGCAAACTGCACATCCTGGAATAAATTTTTCTCCTCACAAAAGCGTTTTGCAACACACCTGCTATTTTGTCGTTCCCTGCTTTTCAGAAAACATGTTGATCCTTGAAGAAAAATAAATACAGACGGGGTTTTCAAGGATGTTTGAATAGCTTAGGAGCACAAATCCTTCCAAAAGGCCACAACCCAAGGACATGAGTCCTTTCCTGTGTCTGCTCTAATTTCAGGGTGCTGTTGGGATGCCCCTACACTTGGTTTGGTACTGGTCATAAATGATGGCTTGGGCTTCAGGGACACCTGATAAAATGGTCAGGATTTGTTGTGGATAAAGTTGGTCAAAGGGTTATTGGGGCCTGATTTCAAGTTAAGTGGAACAATTTCACTGCTTTGCTTCAGTGCTGGCATTCCTTTTGTTTCCTTCCTCTTTGCCTGAAGTTAGTTGTTTTTTCAAGCTCTAAATCTTTCTAGCAAATAAACCTTCTACTTTATGCCCAGCCCAGTGTTCCCCTACTTCTAACTGGAGCTTCTGGATGTCTCCTGTTACCAGTTAATAGCATTAATCAATAGTAAGACTAATGACATGGAAGGAATCAGCTGGGACAAATCTAAGGAGATTTGATGAAGGGACCATCCACCATTCGGAGCTGCCCCCGAAATTCAGGATAGAGTGGTGCTTCTAGTTCTGCACTCACAAGCCTGAAGACAAATATTAAACAGGACTCCTTCCTACCAAAAGATGTTTTTTCCATTGGATGAATTGTGGATTTTTGTAATGAGAGTAAGATTGACGCTTTCTCCAAGACCTTGATTTTTTTTTTTTTTGAAAAAGGAAGACAGCATCTCTCAGAATTTAGTAAAAGTCTTGGGTGTTTTTGAATGTTTTCTTCAAGTGTTTAGTATTCTGGAAGAGTTTAAGTTAGAGAAACCCATGGGATACTTTCAGCTCACGGACAATCCTGACCTGGCTGCATGAATAGCCTTAAAGTCCAACAAGGTTTTTTTGTCTTCATCCCCCCTCAGTCGACGGGCACGTGCTGATGCAGCAGCTTAAAACGAGCGTGCCTTTGGTTTCCCTTGGAAGCCAAATCCCAGTCCCGAGCTCCTTCATGCCCTGATGGCTTGGCTGGCCCTGGCTCCGCACGCTGCGCTTTAATAACCCGCGAGTTGCCGTGTTGTCTGCAGGCTGCCAGATTATTTATACTCCATCTGTTCTTCCCCATCCGTGGGCTCGCCAGCCCTTTTCCACGGCTGCTGTTTGCCTGGCTGGGAGATGTGCATGGCTTCCCAATCCCTCTGTTGTTCTGCTGCCTTTTGACCCACTCTTGCCTCAGCTCTGTTGAAACCATTTATCTTTGTAAGTCCCAAGGGATACCACAACGGGAGTGAGGATGTCTCTGATACCAAAGGGTGAGATGGAGCCTGGTGGTACCTCTGTGAGCAGTGAACAGCTCTAACCCTCTCCAGCTCCCTGCTGACTACGGGCTGTGCAAGGATTCGGGTTTGGGAGAGCAATCCAAGGAGGTGGGCGAAGCCAAGCCCTGTCTGAGGTGCCCCTAGGGTCTGTTTGGCAGCACCATATGAAAGTCAGGGTTGGGACAGAAATGCCACAGGCACTGGAATCCAAGCAGATGGGCTGAGTGAGAACCAGGTCCCTCAGCCTTCCTCGTCCCTCTGGCATGTGTAGTTTTCTTCATTACGTGCTGGAGTCTCTCAGGATGGGGAGAGGTCAGCAAAATAGCCCGGTTTAATTTACTTACTGCATCCAGGCTTGATCTGAGGGAGGTTGTGACATCCTGAGCTCTTGGCTTCTGCATCCCTGGGCAGTGTTTTCCACTGAGAGGGGCTGATGTACACCTACAACAGCATCTGCTCCCGTGTACGTGGTGGCTGATACCTAAAAGTCACCCATTTAGGGCATTTTGCTAGGGAATGTAGGGATAGGGCAAGGGGGAATGGCTTAAAACTGAAAGAGGGAAGGTTTAGAGCAGAAATTAGCGAGAAATTCTTCCCTATGGGGGTGATGAGGCACTGGAACAGGTTGCCCAGAAGTTGTGGCTGCCCTATCTGTGGAAGCGTTCAAGTCCAGGTTGGATGGGGCTTGGAGCAACCTGCGATAAGTGGAAAGTATCCCTGCTCATGGCAGAAGCTTTGGAATGAGATGATCTTTAAGGTCCTGTCCAACCCAAACCATTCCATGAGTCTACTGTTGTATGATCTAAAGATGAATTAATGTCTTCAAAGAAAGCAAAAGCAGCTCTGGTCTGTAGCTGTTTTTCAGGGTGGTCGCAGCTCACAGTGTGCACTGAACTGGCTCCTGATCCTCTCTAATTCCTGATCCTCTAACAAATTCCTATTGATTTCTCAGTAACGATTTCTGCCATGTGAAGTTACCGAGGGCAGCCTCAGTCCCTCCTCACAGTTGAGGTGCTGTGTGTCGGGGGGGTGTGAGAAGAGACGCTGCTGGATCACTCTGAGCACTCAAGTAGCTGTTCCCACCTGTGTCACCCTTTCTGTGTGACTTTACCCCCCATGAAATGGGACCTGGGTGTGAACACAACCGGGTCTCACCAGCAAACGCTTGTGAAACGCTGTGGCTCTGAGATGCTGAAAAACGCAAACCAAACACACCAAAAAACCCCCAAGTGGAGGCATATCCATCTCTTTTACCTCTGCCCATGCTTCCAGCGCCCAGGCAGAGCCAAGCAGGCGCTGTGTGGGAGGGGATCTTTGCCCTAATGCCATCTGCAGCGGGCCGAGCCATACGGAGAAGGTGTGCTTGGATTTCGACCGGCTACTCTGCAATGTTGCTGTTTCTATGGTAACTATTTTTTATTCAACAAGAGGAGCTTAAAATCCGTAGGGCTATATCCAATCCCCGGCAGAACCATCTGCAGTTTTTCAAGAGGCTCTTCACTAGGTGCAGTTTGTAGCTGGCTCTCGTTGCTTCGGGGTCGTGGCGTTTCTAAAAGCTCTCTCCCAGCACTCTTTCCTCATCATCCCACCCCACATCTCCACATTTTGGTCTTCCTCTGATGGCTCTTGTCAGAACAAGGGGACAGTCTGCACGTGTTGTGTCTTAGGGGGTATTTCTGTCTCCCTACAGAGAGTGCACCTTCAGGGAAAATTGCTCTGTGTTTAGCAAAGGAAGTTGGTGAATCACAAACAAGACTGATTCATCTGCAAATAATGCAGAGGGTTGCATTGATAGCGTTTCTTTCTTTATTTTCTTTTTTTTTTCCTCAATTAAAAAACAAATGCCAGATTCCTGTGGAGGCCATGTAACCACTGCTATTACTGTGTTTGTGACTGGTTACCACACATGAGCTTTGTGATTAAAATTAGGCAATTAGAAACAGCCAGTTTCTTGGAGAAATCAGAGAAAACACGGAGGGGAAGTGATTTCTTCAAAAACAAAAATCCAAATCAACTAACATGTTCCCAATCATACCAGATGGGGCCTCTTTCTTCTCTGTCCTTTATTAGGGTAAACCAAGAGAGATGGGACTGAAGGGAAGAGCATTTCGTAGTGTTACAGTTAAAGCAGGCTCAGGTCAATCATTTATTAAGTGGTCAGTGTTTCTAATCAGCCTCTCCACCTTGCAACTTTTCAGCATTCAGACTTAGTTCTGAATTTTGCATGAAGTTTCAGTTTTGTAATTTGTGTGCATCTGACTGTCCTGGACCTAAAGAACCCTGACTTTTAAGAATATTTGAAAGTTAGCCTCTAATTTGAAAATTAGGTTCAAATGAGAGCCTTTTGCTCTTACCTATACACTGTGTAAGCTGCTGGGTTTAAAATTACATTATTCCAGTGGTCTTGAGCAGAATGGGCTAAAAGTGGGCATTTTACAGGTCTGAAGGTGATGCCCTGCCTTGGGTTTGGGGACACAGATAGAGCAACGAGCCCAGAGTGCAGCTTCCCTGAGTGTCACACACAAAAGCAGCTTAGCCAGGTCCCCCCGCTCTATCAGCTTTACCCAGTGCACTGTAGAATTACCTGAGCTCCACTCTTACGACATGGACAAAATTGAGTTTATTTACACCTAAATGATGTTTGTTGAGCAGAAATTACGTTTGTGGACCTGGTATTTAGATACCAGGTTGGGCAAATGGCAGGGATGATTTTGAAATTTCTCTTTTTGAGTTCATCACCTAAAACTAATACTTACTGACTTAATGATCAGGACTTAAGCATGTCACCCACACTGGTAATTCCCTAAAGCTTATTCATATCCTTAAGAGTTGGAATGCTTTTCCAAATCTGTTTGTGGATCTCTTTTGGAGTGACATTTAGGCTGCCATGTCACCTGGCATTTCTGAAACCCGCACTGCTGGTGGCTTGTTAGCTGTGAAGGAGAAACGTATGTGGCTATCTCAGACCTTGAAGAAGAGGGTTGGGAATTTGGAGCCTATTTCTCCTCCCAGCACTGTTCCTGACTTGTTACTTGACCTCCAGACGTAGCAGTTCCCAGCCCTGAGTGTGATGCTGGGTGCACTGAGCTGTTGCAAAGCCCACTGGTATTTTTTGCAGAATAATTACAGAAGCACAATCCACATGGAGATGGAAATGATGGTGCAGATGTGTATCAAAGCAGGGCTGTCTTTCAGGTGGCCCGGAGGGTCACAGCCTGTGCAGTTGCAAATGCACCCTGCTCTAAAGCTGTGAGCGTGGGACTGAGTTTAATTGCATTTTTGGGATTACAGTGAGAGCTGTGACAGCCCTGGCTGTTGCCAGTGGGTTTGGACTGTGAGTGACAGACGTTCTTTGAGGGGTTTTGCAGTGCTTCTCTCATTACCCATGAGCTGTAATGCATCATGTTAGAGATTGTGACCCTTGGAGTGAGCAGCTGTGGTGCCCATGCCACGTTAATTTGTTGAACGTTTTGTGGCATGATTTTTCACTCTGCTGTAAGGACTCTCCTGCGTCCTTGTTGATTGTCAGTCCAGGTTACTTGACTGCTCCTCAGCAGCCAGAGGGTGTTTCCATTGCCCTCTTAGGGCTTGTGAACCTCAGGACAGGCAGTCTACTTGTATAAATTATGTAATCACAGAATTGTTGACTCATTTAGTTTGCAAAACACCTCCAAGATCGAGTCCAACCATTAACACAGCACTGCCAAGCCCACCACTAAACCATGTCCCCAAGTGCCACATCCACACAACTTTTAAATCCCTCCAGGGATGGCGACTCCAACACTTCCCTGGGCAGCCTGTCCCAGTGCTTGGCAGCCCATTCAGTGTAGAAATTTTTCGTGGTATCCAACCCAAACTTCTGTGTGGTCAGCGAGGCTGCTCCTGGGAAGCACTGACTGCCAGTAGGAGTAAAGGCTCACAATGCATGGGGCTATAAAATGCTCCAGCTGGTCAAAACTATTCCGCCTGTTGTCTCCCTTTCAAAGAAAATTGAAAGTCAGTTGGAGAAGTCGCTGGAAAATAATGGCTGGTGACATCCTCGCTGGTGGTGTTGAATGCTGTGAAATAGCAGCAAAGGGTCGAATTCTGCCTCCCATAATCATTTCAGGCATTTCTTTTGTTCAGCTGCAGAGCCTGGCGGGGACCAGGAGAAAGTCTCACCCCTCCAGTCCTCTCCTTGTAGCTGCTTTTATTAAACATGCGTTGTTCCTGTCAACGTGAATAAAGGGAAGAGAGAGCAGTTCATTATCCAGTGTATCACTTTGAGTCTAATACTAATTAAAAGCTTTGCCATCACTTCTCTGGAACCTATTCTTAGAAATTATGTAAATTAATTGGAGTTTTGAAGAGGAGCATATGCCAAATCCTAAGTAATTCCCTGCTGGCTGAGGCAGCTCCAGCACTGGAACCAGAGAACAGCATCAGGAATCCTTTTTCTTTCCTTTTGTGGCTGCAAAAATATAAAGCTGCTTTGGTAAATTTTGATGATTCTCTTTAGCCAGCGTACAAGACAGATCAAATATCCAGACCCTGACCATTTTCCAGAGAGGTACAATACAAAGGCTTTTTCTCCATGAAAGCTTTTTCGTCTCAAAAATGACATTTAACACAGACAGGGTTTTTACTTCCACAGCATTTCTCCAAAGAAATGCATGTTCCTGCTTCAAAGAGGATTTTGACCCTCAAAAGGGAGACGTACTTGAGATCCTGTGAACTCCCCTTGTGAGTTCTCTCTTGCTACTAATTTAATGGGGAAAATATTTACTTGCTACGCTGAATGAGAAGGGAGATTTGATCCCAAGGTACACAGCGCTTTTGAAGTAAAATAGCTTTAAGTATTAGTAGTGCATTTTTTCCCCTATCTGATCATTTTTCCCCTTTGGAAAAAAGCCAAAGCAAATAGAAGGAGAAACACCAAAGAAAATGATTCAGATAAAAAGGAGAAGTGGTATGGTTTGGTGTCAATATATTTTGGTCTCAATCAACAAATCATTTTAAAAGTTGATTAAACTACTTCCGTGTTTAAAGATAAACATGATTAAGTACTTTGGTGGATCTTGGCTTATTACATGTTGAGGCTGGATCTGAGCGTGAGTTGAATCATGGAATGTTTTTGGGAGATGCTGATTCCAGATGCACATTTTGCAAAGCTCCTTTACAACCTCACTCCGTATATTAAGAGACTCAGGGTGTGGATCCTCAGGGAGGAGGAGGCAGCCCTGCAGTCCAGATGCTATTTTTGCCTTTCGGGGTTTGAAGTTCAGTGCTGGTTGGATTTTGCACTATCATCTTTTCCCTCCGGAGCCTTTTCAGTATTATAGGTGGCAGTTTTTGATAGGACCTTAAGGCTCATCTTGTTCCACTCCCCTGCCATGGACAGGGACACCTCCCTGCCAGGTTGCTGGCCTTGAACAGTTCCAGGGATGGGCATCCGTAGCTTCCCCGGGCAACCTGCTCCAGTGACTCACTTCCCTCACAGTAAAGAATTTCTTCCTAATATCTGATCTAAATCTGCCTTTTTTCAGCCTAAAACCATTCCCCCTCATCCTATCATTGCATGCCCTTGTGAAAAGGGTGCTCAAACTCCTGGATGTCTGCTTCTTCCTCAGCTATTAGTTCCTTGGGCTCTGGGCCATTATTGTTAAATATCCCTCAGTTTCCTCATCAGTACTTTCTTCTGCTATGAGACTAAATCCGTTATAGTTTGGGGCGGGGGGGTGGTTTGTTTGAAGGTTTTGTTGGNGGTTTTTTTGGTTTGGTTTGGTTTGGTTTGGTTTTGTTTTTGTTTTTTGTTTTTTACTGCTTTTTGGTTCTCACCAAAAATGGCTCTCTAACACTGCAGGTTGGTAAGATGAAAACAACCATTCATTTAGCTGTGATTGGAGCTTGTAAAAATCCTTATCTCTAGCAGCAGTTGGAATGTAAGATCCCAAAATAGAAGTTGTTGAGCCCTTACAAGTGCAGACAGTTCTTGGGAAAAGAAAGCACGATTACACACAACTTCGGATCAATAGAAGATCATTTTAGAACAAGAATACCACGTGTAGCAATGAATGTAGATGGGATTGTTGTTGCTAAGCACTTATTAGATAGCAAGCTTTCTGCATGTATTTTGGAGTAGTATATGAGTGTGTGCTAAATTTAACATCATCTCCTTTTATGCTTGTATTGGCCAATGCACCAGTGGTTTAGAAATACTGTGGGACGTTTTTATTGAATGAACACGAAATGCAGTCACTATCCTGGAATTAGGGTGGCAGCTTGTGTGACTGTTAGATAGGGGCCATGAGGGATGGAGTAATTAAGTGTAAAACACTAAACTGGTGGCAGACCAGGGAGTTGAATCTGGATTGCTTCTGAATTTCAGAACAGCATCCTGCTGCCATTCCCAGAGCTGCCATAGGGAGCCCTCTGCGTGTAGCCTGTGGGTGCAGCCAGGTTTTATCCCAGGTGGAAGTGCTGTGTTTGGCATGTACCTGAACACAGCTGCCTGTTTTCCTATCAGCACCTTCTCTTCGTTGCCCACATTTTGGGTCTGAGTTCTCTGTCCAAGCCTTAGTCCATTTCCAGTCTCCAGGGTGGAAGAAAAATACCTTTCCACCTTGGAGACCAGCCCAGGTGCTTATTTTGGTGCCCTGCAGGTGCTGGGCATCCATCAGGGTAAAGCAGGGCCGTGCTGAGCTGTTTGCATCCATTATTATTGTGCATTACCCTGGGAGGCTTCAATTTGAGTGTTGGCACCTCTGGACTCTCAGTTGCTCCCAGAGGGTGCTGGCTGTTAGAGGTGGAGAGGCTCTGCCCATGGGAGATTTTCAAGCAGCCATTTCTCAGCCGAGTCTTCCTTTTGGTGAGCACAATCTCCTTGTGGACCAAGTTCTGGTTGGATGCTGCTGCTGAGATGGGCATACCCTGTGCTTTAGATACGGTGGGCTTGGTGCTGTAGATGTGTCCTCTAGGAGAGGTTGTCCCCTCTCTTTCTGTGGTTGGGTTGGCATGAAAAGAACGTAGGACCAGCTAAGTGACAAAACACACGTGGGTGCCTTTCAAATAGATTTTCAGATGTATTGGCTCCTTCCTGGTGTCACCACGTGTTCCTCTTCCCACAGGACCATGCTGATTTGAGAAACCACTTCTTCACTGTGGGGATGAAGCTGGAGGCAGTGAATATGAGGGAGCCGTTTCATATCTGTCCTGCATCAGTGACCAAGGTGAGTGCTCAGAAAGGAGGGGTGAGAAGAGCCTGACTCGGAAACCCTTCCTGATTTCCACCACATTTAGAAAAACACAAGAGTGCTACTTAAGTGGCTGGAGAACACGTTGAGAAATAGGTTTAAAATCCATAGATGTTCCCAGTTAATTCTTTCTTTCCCACAAGCATCACCAGCTGACTCCATGCACTTAAAACCAGTGGGGATGAGCACATTCATCTACCACTTGCATGCAAAAGAAAGGGATCCCTTGTTTGTCTTGGTCTCTTGTCCATCCATATGGTATTTTCCCTACACATCTGGGAAACCTTTGGAAACAAAACAGCTGAAGGAAGGCGGTAGCAGGATATTTAATCCATACTCTCAAAAAGACCAGAGAGAGGAAGACTATGGGGTCTCCAGGATCATCTCCAGTCCTTGCTCAGCTGTGGGACCCTGAACCCCAGCACTTTTCATTGCTTCATTTCACTCATCTCTAAAACTCAGGCTTTGATCTCTGGTAGAAACACTTTGATGAAAAGGTTTAGGTGGGAGCAGGTTATTTTCAGTAGTTTGATCCCCAGCTTTGGCTGTTTCAACTTTCCACATCACCTGACGTTGCAGCAAATCTAACTCCTGATTTTGTTCTCTTCTTTTTCACCCCTCAGGTTTTTAACAATCATTATTTACAAGTGACCATTGATGACTTGAGACCTGAACCCAGCAAAATCTCGATGCTTTGCCATGCAGATTCCTTGGGGATCTTGCCAATACAGTGGTGCCTTAAAAACGGAGTCAATCTCACACCTCCCAAGGGTTTGTATTCTTCTCAGTGATTTTTGGGTTTACTCTGAAGGAAGTTTGCTTGTTATTATTGCCTTTAAAGCTGTGGTGGTGGTTGCTGCAGAGCATCAGCTGACATATCTCAAATCAGAGTAGTTCTCTGGAGTGACTGGGGCTGTTCTGGCTCCTACCAGCCCATGATCATCTTAGCAAATGTGTCTTGCTGGTGGATTGGTGTCCGTGTGCTTTGAAGTCTGATTCCGGCAGTACCAAATCCTCGGGAATTCCTGTGGAATGAATCCTAGCAATTCTTTGTGTGTGTAGAGAGCAAAACGAGCAAATTAAAAAAAGAGAGCGAATTAGAAGTCCTATTATATATTGTAGAGGCAAACCCTGTAGCATCCACCTTGGTACACCACTGAGGCCAAGTAAAGCTCCTAAATAGGAATGTTTGAGCCATAAACAGCTGCCTGCCCAGGAGTGTGGAGGGATTTCCGTGGCTGTCTCAACCAATCCCAGGGCACATTGCAAGCAGTGTTCAGGTCAGAGCCAGGAGAAACAGCCTCCAGCCCTGCTATTCCCCAACTTTGTAGCAGTGCCGTTAATTACTCATAACTTCAGACAACCACCTGTGGTGCCCTAGCAGTATTTCTTGCTTGCAAAATGTGTTGGTTCCCTGGAATTCCAGGTTTTTGAAGCTGTCCGAGTTGTTGATCTGTTGCCAAAAATTGGTGTTGCTTGGGAGAAGGAAATGCCTCAGAAAAAATAAAAATCAAGCTAAGTTTTGTGTATGAACATTTGTCTTCATTTTGGAAAAGGTAGGATGCTGCCAAACCTGGGGAAGGGAAGGGTTATTCCCTACCAGATTCAGAATCCTCTTATGTATATCCAGAGTGCTTCTTCAACACGTGTAATTTTAAATTCCCACCAAAGTCCTGGAGCCCTGTGCGTGCAGCTCCATGCGGTGCATCCATGATTGCTCTGCTGCTCCTGCTGAAATAAATCTGCTGTCTGGGACTTTAGCTCTCTCCTGCTGAAACCCAGGTGTAATGATCGTGCCTGTGTAAGCACTCGCTGATACTGGCCAGAAAAGTTGCTAAAAATGAAAGTAAATGGAATATTTTGGGGTTTTTTCACCCAAATTCACATGCAGCTTGCCCCAGGCAGGATAATTAACTGAAGGAGACCATAGGCCAGACATTCTTCTTTATGGGGTCATGGCCTAAAAATTTCCAATCCATGCTGATACAGAGCCTGTCTGAGATGGTGTTTTATGGGTCAAGTGTGTGTGAACTCTCTTTTAGATGCCAACATTTTAAGGAATATCTGAGGCACCTGTCATGTGAATATTTTTCAACTTGGACAGGCAGTTACCTGGTTTAGTGGAAGGTGTCCCTGTCCATGGCAGGTGGGTGGAACTGGGTGGCCTTCTAAGGCTCCTTCCAACCCAAACCATTCTGTGCTTCTATGATCTGATGAGATGCCAGGTTATTGGGATCCACCTGGGCACCTGAGAAAGTGTAGAAAGCCTCTCCTTATTCCCCTGGTGAAAAGAAAATTTGATTTCTTCTCTGAGATAGAAATCCTGGGGGGAAGCTATTAAAAAGGCATAAAGCAGTGGCAGATGGATGCATTCTATATGTTGCTGTATTTTTTCTAGTGTGTATGAGGGCTGCATGTCCAGACTGAATTTTAGCACCTTAAAACCTTTTATTTGAGTTACTGAAATGTAATCAGGTATTAGAATGAGTTATTTGAAAATAAAACAAACACAAACTAAACACAACAAAAACCCCTAAACCACCAAAAAAAAGAAGGCAGAGAGAAAGCAAAAAGCATCCAAACACCTTCTGGGGTGTCAGTTTTCTCTGAGCAGAAAAATAGCAGCTTTCAGTAAAAAAAAAAATGACCAGGATTGATATGAGAGGGCTGCAGTGCTGTGGAAGTGAGGCAGGTTGTGGTGTGAGCTGGCTGCTGATGAGCAGGTCTGCCCAAGGACGAGGAGAAAATCCCACAGTTTCCACCCTGGACAGCTCTAACTGCCCTGGAGTGTAAGGAATTGCCCCTTCTTGCTCCTGCTGCCCCGGGATCACACATTTCCCCACCAACATCACCCCTAGGGGAGAAGAGGTTGACAAGATTTGTTCACCAAAAGGGTTGTCAAGCATTGGAACAGGGAAGGGTGGAATCACCAGTCCTGGAAATATTCCAAAGACATGTAGATGTGGCACTTGGGGATGTGGTTTATTGGTGGCCTTGGCAGTGCTGGGTTAGTGGCTGGACTTGATGATCTTAGAAGTTTTTTCCAATCTAAATGATTCTGAGATTCGGGTTAGCGTTGTCCAGGTGTCTGTCCCTGTTGAAAGGCAGGAAGTTCCCATGATGAAAAGGATGGCAATGTAAGGAGCACTTTTTCGTTTTGTGAAAAGAATTTCTGTGCCGTTTTCTGAGCTTGGGTTTTTTGGTTAATTTATGGTTTACAAGGAGGTTTTCTGACTGTAAAATTACTGATTTTATTTCATCAGAACAATGTGCCAGGTTGGGGTATTGGAGTTCAGAGTCCTTTATTTGTCTGATACCCATTCTCTTGCCTTTTTCCCTATCAGGGCTGTATTGAAGCCAAACAAAGAGTAAATGGGTCATGAACAGGAGGTGCAAATATTTGCTACTCAAAATAGAGAGCAGTATTTTCCTGTACAGTGCCAAAAATGAATACCCATTAACTGCTGCTGTATAAACATTGAACAAGCTCTGTTTATATTTATTAGAGCTGGATTTATAGACCACTTCCCTTTAGAGTGACATCTATTGTTTTATGAGCTATTAAATGGGGGAAGAAACATTCTGATAATGCTTAGTAAGGCTTACTAAGGAAATGCCACTTCCAAAACCTCCAGTACATTTGTATTGTTACATTTGCTTCTGCTTAGGCTGCTGGGCTCCTCCATGCCCAGAGCTGAGATGGCAAACATGGTGAAGGTGTTGCATGTTTGAGGAAAAGCAGCCGAGTTGTGCAAACACAGCTCTCAATGTTGTCACTTGGGCTGGGCCTTCCAGGATGGCCGGGTGTGAGTGNGCCAGATCTCAGCACTGAGTGTCCAGTTGTTTCTTGACCACGTCTGGGGGTGGTCTTGACCACTTCTCTGTGCAGCCTATACCAATGCCTGATAACCCTTGCAGTGAAGAAATTCTTCCTGATATCCAACCTGACCCTCCCCTGGTGCAGCTTGAGGCCGTTCCCTCTCCTCCTGTCCCTGTTCCCTACCAGCAGAGCCTGACACCCCGGCTGCCCCCTCCTGTCAGGGAATTTTGCAGAGCCAGAAGGGCCCCCCTGAGCCTCCTTTTCTCCAGGCTGAGCCCCTTCCCCAGCTCCCTCAGCCAATTCTGGGGCTCCAGCCCCTTCCCCAGCTCCGTTCCCTTCTCTGGACACGCTCCAGCCCCTCAGGGTCTCTCTGGCTATGGAGGCCCAGAACTGGACACCACTGGACACTCGAGGTGCAGCCTTGCTGTGAAAAGTCCAGATACAGGTCAGGGCTTGTTTGAAGCCAATTCCTGTGTGTTCTCTTCTTGGAATCCTCCCTGTGCTGCTGCAGTGAGTTATTTTAAATTCTCCAGCTGCCCTCCCGGGTTCCTTTTCATCTGAAGCCTGAAGGGAAAGGTCTTCCAGTGATTCTAGTGGTGCAGGGCCAAGACAACAGACGGCTGTGTGGGGACAACACAGTCAAGTTTTAGTACCTCACTGAAACACCTTTAAAGTGCCTTTTCCATCCACTCTGACAAGATTTGTGTAGCTTAACATCGAGATGCAAGACCTATCTGTGAGGGATTTAAATCAGAGATGAAAAAAAGAGATGGAGAAGAAACGTGAAGAAAATACTGTTGCAGAAATTGTTAAAAAACAGTGCAAGGATATTTTTTGGTATGAAAAAAAACATTCTTTATAAGTAACTGCCCTTTTTTCTTCTCTGTGCATGTTTAGTTTTTTAATTATTATGCACTTTACTGCCCCACAGAGACAAGCATCTTAGCTCAAGGCTTTATCTCAGTAATTTGTTTGTCATGAATGCAGTTATTAGGATTAGAAATCATCTTATCCCAGATACTTGGATCTTACCAGGATGCTTGGCACGTTGTTTTCAAAAATTTTACCTCCTTTTTTTGGAATCTGGCAGACTGATAGGGGATTACACTTGGTATTCCAGTCCTTGCCCGTAAAAAAAAGTCACAATTTTCATTGTCATAAATGATTCATTCCCATTTGATCTTGAGTGTCCCTTTTTGACTGTAATGCAAAAAGCATTTAGGGATGTTCTCTGAAATGAGGCCAGGCTGAGATGCCAGGAAGGGAGATTGAGGGGAGAATTTGGCCTTTGGGTGACTCCTGAAACTTTCCAGTGAGTTCTGCAGTAATGTCATTAGAGTATCCACAGGCCCCTGGACAGGATTAGCACTCACTGGTTTCAAGCCCTGTAAAAATAGAGACTAAGAGGCAGGCAGAAAAAGGCCCCAAAAAGCAAATTCAAAAACCCATTTCTGTCCCAAGAATTTATTGCCTAAATAGCCAAATAAGAATAGTGGATGAGCAGAGATCTGATTGTCTTTCTGTGATGGGACTCCTTGAGAGATGCTCATGTAAATGAATCCCTTTATTTTACCTAGAAGTGGAGGCTGAAGGGATCATCTGCTTGCTGAGACTGGGAGATCTGTGTTCATTTTCCAGCTCTGCTGCAGATTTCTGTAACATTCTTACTGTGATGGGATTCAGCTCACACACCCTGAGCTGCTGGGGAGTCAGTCAGGGAGGGTACATCAATGGAGAGAGGAGAATTTCTATGTTGCTTTGAAAGAGAGGATGGATCAGCTCCAGATTGTGCTGATCCTCTCCCTGTCCACTCCTGAGGGACCTGCAAATAACCCATGTCCAGCTCCATAACCCCATCTTTTAGACAGCTAAAAGGAGAAGAAAGAAGTCCATGACCAGCCCCATGTGGAAATTTGGGGCAGTGGCACTTCTCATTATTTAGGAGTTTATTAAAAGTTGGGAGATGCTAATAGAAAAGGGAAAATAAGGAAAATAATTATGTCTTACTACTTTTTAATGGAGACTTGGCAGTGGAATGCCTGAGGTGTGTGAGTGAAGGCTGGAGAAGCCACTGGCTTTCACGGTGTGTAAGCTGACTCTGCACAGGTCACTGAGGCAGGATGGGATGCTGAAACACAGATGTTCATCTGCTTGGGGCCCATTTTCTCCTCTGTGGTGTGGAGTGGTGGCTGATGGCTCGTTTTGTTTTGTCCCCCTGCAGGTTACTCTGGCCAGGACTTTGACTGGGCAGACTACCAGAAGCAGTGTGGAGCCGAGGCAGCGCCTCACCTGTGCTTTAGAAATGTAAGTTTTTCCTTTTGCTTCTGTCCAGCCGTGTGAAACAGAACAGCTTGCACAGAAAAGCTGCTGCAAGGCTTTGGGAGGTTCCCCCAGAGCACCATGAGGCTGCCTTAGGAAGGAAACTGGAGAAGTGTTCCAGGTCTCCATCCCTAAAAGAGAAAAAAACTTATTTTAGTCTTGTCTTTATCTGTAATTGTGCTGCTCTTCATCCCCTGTCAGGTTGTGTACAGCACAAAAAGGATCTCAAATGGTTATTGCAGTTAATTCAAAAGCCACTAAATATAATTCAGGTAAAGAAATTGCATAATATCATTTGCCCCTTTTCACATTTGGGATGTTTTCTCTGTATCCCAGGGGGAATACATTTAACCAAGTGTATTTTAAGCTAAATACGGAAAATGTATGAGAGGAGTGATTAACCCTCATGGATGTTCTGCTCTTTGGGGCAGTTCATGTCCTTCGTTCATGCAGCAGCAGTGATCTGAGAGTGATGGATGCCATTAAGATTCACAGCTTTTGAAATAATCTTTTGCAGGCTGTTTTATGGGAATGACAGTCCTGTGTGGCTTGATCTGACAGGTATTCATCACTTGGGGAAAGGCAGATGTAGCCTTCTGCCTTTTCCAGTAACCTGGTGCTCTTCTTCATGTGCCCATCAACTGATGGAGGTTAAGACCCTGTCAGTGACTGAAAATGTTCCTGATGGTGGTACCTAAATGTTCCTGGTGTACCTAACATGAGCACAGAAGGCTTTGCAAAATAAAGTGTTGGTGTGAATGGTGGGCAGGCAGGTATCTGTAGGAATTGTACAGCTCTCCACTGTACTCAGAAGTCACAGGACTGAGGGATGGGGTGATTATGGAAAGCAGAATGGAGACAGGCACCAGCTGTGCTTTTTCCATGGCCTTCCTCATCTGTGGTGGCTCTGGGGCAGCCTGACTTGGAAGCTTTGGTGGTGAATTTTTTGTTGATGAACTCAGAAGACCTGTGCCATGAACAGAGTCTGACTTGGGAGTCAAACCAGAGTAAGGATTTTTCTTTGCCCCCATTTCTGCTGTGCCATCCTATGCAGAGCCCTCTTCCTGAAGGAACTTCAGGCCCAGATTTCCAGCAGTGCTGCGGGAAGCTGGACAGTGCTGCATAACACCAGTACATAGGGGCTGGTTTTGCATTTCGTGTGTCCTGCAAGCACCCTTGCCTTTTCTTTACATCTCTTTTGATTTTGCCAAGTAATGGATCTGTTCTCTCAGCACTGGCAGCCTTGAGAAAAGTCTGCATAATATCCTCTAAAATTAAGTCAGGTCTGAGCACTTTTTTGTCCTTTTTTTCTTTTTTTAAGGAAACATTCACCAGATGAACACGTCTGTTACTCTCTCACTCTTAATAACACAATTCTTTGCAGAGAGAACTGCTCTGTTGTCACTTGCTCAGCCTCCTGGCTAGTTGGTCCCCTTGATTTGTGGCTGTGAGGGGCTCTTTGATGGAAGCTTTTTGCATCTCACACCTCGTGCAGGCAGACGTGGTGCCAGCAGTGGAGGTGCTGTAGCTGTTTCCCTGGGAGGGATTTTTAACAAGGAGAGGCAGTTATGAAATGGATTGACGTGCCCAAATGCTTAGTAAAATAAACTCCACCTAACTGTTTTGCCATTGATTCTGTATAAATGAGCCTCCAGCACCGAACTGCAGTGAAAGGAGCTGGGGTGATGATAAATGGCGTTTCCTTGTTAGGGAACATAAAAGGCATTTAAACAAACTCAGCCTGCATTCCTGCAGCCCTGGCCATTAGCAGCTTTTACAGGGTGAAGCTGATCTGTGTTCTGAGCAAGGCGTGAGGCAGCCCAAGCTGTGTTTGAGAGTAGCAGCATGTTCTTGGATGGAAAAGAGACCAAAGCCATGACTTCCAGTCTCTCAAAGAGCTCTCAGTGGTTGTTCAGGGTGAAGTGCCTGTGGCCCTTGGTGTTGTACTAACAGAAGGGTAGAATTTGAACCTGGCTTCCAGTTTCTCACACAGGATGAGAGGTTGGTGTTATTTTGAGTCAGTGACAATTATTATCCATCCCAATTATTATTAGCAAAAATCTCATTCCAGAGTGGGCAACCTTTCTGTGCTACTGTGTGCAGAGAGATGCAGAGCAGGTGGGACAGAGGGGAGGAAAATCCAATGAAAGGAAGCCCTGGCATGGCCACAGGTATTGCGTTAATGAGTTTTCAGGAATAGTGGTGAGGAAGATAGTGGGAAGGGACTGAGCGTAAGTGTCAGAAGGGGACACTGGAGGGACCAGTGGCAGTGAACACAACTGGATCCATCTGCACTCCAGCCAATGACCTCAAGTACCTGAAAGCCTTGTTCATTGAACTAAAAATAGAACCACAGGATGTTTTGAGTTGGAATGGACATTAAAGATTGTGTAGTTCGAATCCCCCCATCCCATGGGCTCGGCTTCCTCCCACTAGATCTGGTTGCTCAGGGGCCTATCCATGAAAACTCCTTGAAGAAAAGCATACTTGAAAAGGTTACTCAAATTTCCTCAGCTTCAGTCAGCTTGGGTGACTGGATGTATGAAGAGGTTTCTCTGGTCTCAGGCAAGATGGTTTTTGGCTTTCTAAGGTTTCTCCTAGCAAGGTGAGAGATGCTTCAGCACAGGAATTCTGGGAACCCTCTGGGTAATATCACATTAACAGCAAATGCATCACTGGCAAGCATTCAAACCTACTTGGAGCTGATGTGGAGCAACCTCCTCCTGGTCTCCTAAGAGTTAGGGATAGGAGTAAAACATGACGTACATTTCATCCTGATTTGTTGCCATCACTGATTTTTCATGTGGGTGGTGTGGGCTCATCTCTCCACAAGTCCACAGGTCCCTGCCAGGAGCCTGCTCCAGCACAGACTTTCACAGAGCCCCAGCCTGTTTTAGGTATCTGTCTCCTCTGGCATGGGGTCCTGCAGGGGCTGCAGGTGGATCTTTGCTCCCTTGTGGACCCCCATGTGCTGAGGGAACACAGCTGCCTCACCATGGGCTGCACCAGGACAGCTCTGATTTGACTCTGAATGCCTTTGGATTCTTCAGGGTGTCCTGCCCTTCCAGTGGAAAGCAAACCATGCTAAATTTGTGCTTCCCAGCAGATAGTCCAGTTGAAGTTGTGCTGCAGTGCCGTGTTTAAGCATTGGCTCTTGACTCTTTCAGACATCCTTCAGCCGTGGCTTCACCAAGAACATGAAGCTGGAGGCAGTGAACCCCAGGAACCCCGCAGAAATTTGTGTGGCTTCCATCACCTCAGTGAAAGGACGGTTGATGTGGCTGCACCTGGAAGGTACGTGCTCTAAAGGCTGCTTGTGTTTGTCTGCTTCACTCACTCTCTTAATTTTGTCCTTCATCTTCTGCACAAAATTGCTCTCTCCAACTTCTCAGTTTTATACACTTCGACCAATAATGTGTCATGAGGAATTAGATTTCCCTGCTCTTTCTTTGGGGGAGCTGCAAGCTCTTCCACTCTCCCATCCATGAGGTCTTTATCACCGTGGTAACAACCTCCTCACTGCTATCATGATACACCTTCATCCTGGGAATGGAAGTTGGCCTCACTTGTGCAGCTGAGACTTCCACAGCAATTCCCAACCTGACAATTTGTACAAGAGGAGAGGTCTCCAATCAAAGCCCTTAAAGTTGGTAAAAACGTTGCCAACCCAAAGTATCATAATTCCCCCTGAGTGTTTGCTTTTGGTAGAGCTGTGTGCAATGGCAGGTTTGGGTTTCTGCCTCTAAGATAATTGTTTGCCTTCTGGCTCAAGGTAGCAACAGCTCATCTGCAGCCTGGTCTGGACACAGGGCAGATATTTTTTTTGAGAAGCTGGAATCGACACTCGTTTGAAATTCCATTCTCGCTAAGGCTGTTGTTGAATTTACACCCATCTGGGCAAGGAATCTGACCCATTTTGGTAACTTCTTTTCTTAAATGACCAGATACCTTCACTTGTATATGCCAAAGATGTGGATAGATGCAGGAAGAGGGCAACACACTCCCACCTTGCTTCCCTCCCTCATCTCTTTCTCCCTGCCTTTTACTCTTTTAATTTCTTAAAGGATGTCTTTTTACAACTTATCATAAAAAACCCCTCGTGTGCATCTCCTTTCTTTTGAGTTCTGATATATAGATGCTTTAAGCTTGGTTTATATCTCAATACCAGGAATGGAATGATCTGTACTAAACAGAAAAAATGCAAAAGACTGCAAAAATAGAAAGAAATCTTTGCTGCTGTAGGAATACATCACTACAGTATCCGCAGTGTTATGCTGAAAGCAGGCATTAAAAAAAGCCACAACCAAAAATCCCCTGCTTGCAGAGTTGTAAAATAAATGCACCTTGAAGTGTGGCATGGGTTTTTTTGACTTCATTAATACACTGTTGTTTCTAACTGATTATTTATATTCTGGAAGCAGCCGGGCTCCCCAGCTACCACCGGAGCCCCTCACTGAAGACCTCGGGTCCCACCATTTATCACAGGCTTATCTGAAGCTTTTATTGTTGCCCTACCAGTTTCCCAGTTTGACAGCCCAGGCTGCAGCCATAAACCAGGAACACAGGAGCTAAGCAGGGCCGAGTTAGACATGAGGGAACACTGTGTGATAAATCACACTCTGTACAGTAGCAAAACCCTAAACTCGAGGGCGAGCGTTTAATGAGCAGCAGTGTGGTTCCCCCGTGGTGGAGGAGAAGCACGGGACTGATGGGATGCTCTGTGCTCTCTGCTACTTTATTACTCATCATCTGCATTGTTAATTTTTACTGGTTCATTTTAGGTTTTAGAGCTTGAAGCTTTCTGGTGTGAATTTATACAAGTAATAATGCACGCTCCCTGCACAGCCCAGGAATTTGAGGAAAACCCTTTGGTTAATCACTTCTCCAGGGAGGTTTCCCTTAATTTCCCCTTTTGCAGGTTTCTAGAGTTGCTGCTCTGTTCTGCCCATCTGTAAGATTCATAGCAGGACACAGACATTTTCCTCACCCTGTTTCCAGTCTCCTTATTTTCCATTTAACCTCTCAGTTCCCATGGACACTTCTTGCTCTGAGAAGAGAGCAGCATAAAATGCAACAAATGAAAGTAATGAGTCTCAAAAAAAGCTGTTTTCCACTCCTCAGTCCTGAGTGAGGCCAAAGGAAGCAGTGAGTGTTGGAAGTGGAAAGCAGCATTATCAGTTGCATTATCAGAGGGCAGATGCAGTGCTAGGGAGGACAGTAGCTGTGAATGTGTGTTAGAAAAGGAACAGAGGTGTTGTGTTAGAAAAGGAACAGAGGTGTTGCAGGGGAACAGGCATTGAGGTTCTCTCTTGCTCCTCAGGGTGGCTGCAGCTGTAAGCTTGAGAACCAGAATGTTCATAGAACCATTTTGGTAGGAAAAGACCCTTCATGTCACGTTTATTGTTGCTTGCAAGCAGGAAAGTACATTTGATCTGCTTACTTTATAGTAATTTACAACTGTAGAATCATTAAGGTTGGAGAAGACCTGTAAGATAATTAAGTCTGTTTTGTCAGAATAACACCATTACAGTACTGAAGTAATGGATATTCCCAGACCTGGTGATGTTTCAGTGGGGTCTGTGTTGATTTCTTGCTCTTTTTAGGGCTTGAAACATGGCTTACTCACTCTGTGTGTGTCTTGCCACTGAATCCACTGTTCTCACGTCAGCTCCTTGTCTGGATTTGTGGTGTCAGGTGAAAATGTTTTCCCCACTGGAGAGTGCAGCTTTCATCAGGTTCAAACTGAGCAGTGACCACATGGTATTATCTCGTGGAGGGAAATGGTTTTGCAGGGAATTTCAGCTGCTGCAATCTTGTATTCCCCATATGCCTTCATCCCATTCTCGTCCCTTCTGCATATGCTGGTGAAAGAGACACTGTATTTTCAGTGTATAGTGCATGAACACGATGCAGGCTTCAGAGAAACCACCATCAAGACATCCGTGAACCTACATAGACATCATGATTGCATTTTTTAAATTATTTCCTCCAGCACTGTGATCACCAGCACCTATTTCCCTGCCTCCTTTGGGTTTTTCATGCAGCCACACACTCTCAGAGCAGCAGGTTTATTACTCATCCAAATGCTGCACCTCAGCCTCGGTGCTGTTCCCATCACAAAGTTCAATTACCGTTTCAATTACACCACAAGCCCTTGATGAACATTCATTAGTGGGAAGCTCCCTGTAGTCATCTGGCTGTGCACAGTCAAACACTTGCTTCCTTAAGCAGGAGGCAAAGATGTTGTAACACAACTGTAGAATCATGTGATGCAGGGGAAGCTGCTGATGCTTTGGTCCCTTTTATTAGGAGATCACCTCACGCTGGTGCTGGAGCTGCCTGTCCTGGGGTGGAATTGGCAGAGGGAGGAGGTGAAGTTGCTGACCCAGCTGTGCCACCACAGTTGAACTTGAATTGGAGTAGTTAAATGGTGCCTTGACTCAGGACAGAGAGTTGTTTTTGAAAGAACTCAAATCCAGCAGGAATATTTTCATTGGATTTTGAGTGGAAATCAGGTAAATTAGGAGAAAAAGTAGGAAAAATTTCTTCACTGAAGGGGTGGTCAAGCATTGGAACGGGCTGCCCAGAGTAGTGATGGAATAACTGTCCCTGGAAGTGTTGAAAAAACACATAGATGTGGTGCTGGGAGACGTGGGTTAGTGGTGGGCTTGGCAGTGCTGGGTTAATGGTTGGGCTTGATGCTCTTGGAGGTCTTTTCCAACCTAAATAGTTCTTTGGTTCTATGAGTGGGACCCACATAAATGAAGACAGGAGATCGTCTTCTAAAGGAGGTGTAGTAACCTAATTGGAAGATACTTGCTTTAAATAGAGACTTCTGGTGAAGTTTTGGAGTCAGCATCGTGCCAGAGACCTTGGTGCAGCTGTCCCACTCGGGGTTTTTATACTGCTTCTCTCCTCTTGGGTGATCATCAGCTCTTGTTTCATGTGAAGAACCCTAGGAGAATTGGTGGCACTTCTGGACAGACGAGTGGCCACCTCTCACCCTTAAAATATGGGACTCAAGGGCAGAGCTGCACAAAAAGCTTCAGGGAAGCACTGGGGTGTAAAAGCCCCTCTCTCACATTCACTGCCACCCTGTGATAGCCTAAATACACTCTCGTGCCATTAAGAGCAAGCACCCAACAAGTCCTTCTAACGCTCTTATGCAACGTTACAAAATATCCAAGGGTCAATCAGGCCATCTTGCTGAGGGAAGTCGTGTGTGTTTAACCTCCCTGGCTTATGGCTGCTTCACTGCACACCCTCAAAGTGCTCTTAATGGGGTTTTCCTCTGAACCACATTGCACTGTAAATGCAGCAGCCCCATCCTTGCTGTCTGTGCAGCGCTGAAGGTGAAATGGTGCCTGATTTTGATGCAGGGAAGCAGATTTATTTTTACACATTCCATCATTCGCTTCCCCAGGCTTGTGATGGATGCTTGGATGGCTCTGAGCTTGGTGCTCCCATGCCTAAATCACATTATAAATTTGTGTTTATAGGTTCACAGATGCCCTCTCCAGAGTACATTGTTGATGTGGAGTCAATGGACATTTTCCCTGTTGGCTGGTGTGAAGCAAATGCTTATAACCTCATCCCACCACACAAAGCTGTTTGTAAGTACATGGAGACCTGAGTGGTGCAGATGTTACATCAGTGGATGTATCAGGGATTCTGCCTTAGGTCTGTAATCCCATTTTTGACACTATCAGCCTGCGCAGCAGACCGATAACCAGGCTGGAAGTGTACTGCAATAAATGGCAATAAATCTAAATAGTGACCAGACTGGAACTATGCAGTTTGTATTTGTCTCTGTGATCAGCCCCTCCAAAAATGGGATTGTCTGTGCTGGGAAAGGCTGTTCCATGGTTTGGGATTGCACAGTGGGTTGTGGGTTTGCAGAGGGGCTGTTGGTCAGCGGGGTTGTCAGAGGGAAGCCAGGTTTTGTTGTGCTGAGCCAAGTTCATTCAGGCAGCTGAGTGGATTAGGGACAAAGACCTCAAATTGGGAAAAAAACCCATAAAACATCAGGTGGAATGGACATAGATGGTCCATCCAGGTGCCCCTTTCCAAAACAGGATCTGCTCCATCTAAATGAAGAAGTAATTGCTGCAGTTCTGTGATGGGAGTTTCTGCCCTTTCCCCAGGGTGTCTGTCCCTTACTTCACTGCCCTTGCCAGCTCAGAGATTTTCCTAGTGTTCAATTTAAATCCCCCCCCCGGCACAATTAAGCCCACAGTGTTTTGTCCTGCCTCCAGTGCATATTAAGACAAATTTCTTTCCTTTCTATTTGCATTTGAAGGCAGTTCATGAGAGCTCAGTGGTTTGGTGTTGTTCTCCTGTTCCAAAATATCCAATCTCAAGTCACCAGGTGAAAAATTGGCCTCACTGTTTATATTAATTAACATCCGAAAGGCGAATTTTAAAATGTGTCAGCCTTTTCGAAGAGCTAAATATGCTTAAGTTAAAAATCAGGCAGCCAGAGCCTAATTTAGGAGAATACTGCTATGGCAACATTATGCAGCCTTATCACAATTTATAGCTGGGGATAAATTATGCTGGAGGTAATCATGCTTGTAAAATGTAATCTTATCCATATGTGTTTCTGTATGGAAAAATATTTGTGTTTTTATTTTAATTTTTTTTTCTTTTGTGCTGATCCCATAAAACACAATATTAGCATTCCAGAGGAAAGATTAAATGTATTATTACATCCTTAAAGTAGGTTTTAATGATGTAGTGACTTACTTAAAAAATACCATGGAAAGATGGTGATAGTAATTAAGTACCATTTCATTGTGTTCGAATTCATTTTATAGTCAGTGCATTTACACAGCTTTTTATGCATTCTGGGTGTACTTTATAGGACAGAAGGATACAAAACTATTTTTTTCTTCCTTGCTTCATTTTTGCAGTGCGAAGGAAGAGAAGAATTGCAGTTGTGCAACCAGAAAAACAGTAAGTTGGGGTTTTTTTTGTTATTTAAGGTGGTATTTTTACAGGAATGCTTCGGGTCTTCCAAGGGGGATAATACACAGCCGCTGTGTGGCTTGGTAACTACTGCCCAGATACTGCAGCACAGTCAGCTAGAGGATTCTTTTAAATCTGAAATATTTGTTAGCATATTTCAAAGTCTCTGAAACAGCAATTTTTTGCTGGTTGGGGCTGCACAGCCCCTGTCTGGTGGCCGGCGAGGGATGCTTAGGAAAGATGGACGTGTACCAGGAGGGCATTTCCCTGTCTAGCCCTTGCAGTTTGTAGAAACTTGAATTTAAGGGATTTAAGTGAGAATAGTTGAAGCCTGGAGGTCTAAAGCTGACACATCAGAGTATATTTTTGGAGAAGGGGTGAATCTGGGTCCTTCATCTGCAATACCCTGGTCTGTGATAAACCATGTGGAAGTGGAATTGTGTTGGAGGTGTCTCCGTTCCTCATCCCAGGCTGTTGCTGGTGTATTTTCTGGTCCAGCCTGAGGGCTGGTTCTGGCCCTTTGTCCTGTCTGACCCTCTGAAGTACACCAAATACACTATTAAATGCACCCAATTGCTCTTTAAACAGGTTACCATCCACAGTGCCTGTTGAGAAAATACCTCATGACCTCTGCCCCGTTCCTCAGCCAGACACGACAGGTAAGGATCCTTATTTCAAAGACCCATGTCCTGCATGGAAGGGGAGGACCCCAAAAAGGCATGAGCTGTTACAGGGCTGGGGAGATGGAACCACATCCCCAGGGGATGTAAAGTGGAGTGAACCCACCTGATGTACAGCAGGTGAGGGTCTGGTCCTGCAGGTGTCTTGCTGAGGCTATCAGAGTTCCCCTGGAGCTTGCCCATTTCAGTAATGATGTTAAGGCTGGTGAATCTCTCTGCTGGAGGTGGGTGCAGATTGTTCATTGACACCCATTAAATTGGGTACAGCAGGACCTGATGGGTCCCTGTTATGTCAGGACTGTGTGGCATGGCTGCTGCTTCTGCTGAAGGCAGATTTCTCTCCCCTTCAGCAGTGGCAGGAGGCTCTGAGTGCAGTATTCCAGTTAATGGGGTAAACCCAGCAGCAGGGACAGGATTTCACTCACTTTATTTCAGCAGGCTGTGGGATGCACTGCGGCATTGCAGCCAACACCCCATTACAGTCAAATGGGGACAATCAGGGTCTTTTTGGGTGTGATAACCAAAAAAAGTGGATAAGCACTTGGAAGGCACATGAACCACATTTAGAAGTCCCCATATCTCTCCATGGGCTATAAAGGAGCCCAGAGTAATTAGCCCAGACAAGGAAAACTGCTCTGCAGACCCATGTTGGGTCCTGCAATGGCACTGCAGAGCTTGCTGGGTTGGACTGGAGCTGAAGAAGGGTTTCTAGGGCTTTCTACCGAGAGAAAGTTCTCCCTGAGAATGTTCTCCCTGAGCTGATTCCCTGTCTTTGAGACTCAGCTCAAACATACCCTCCTGGCAGGTGCGGTAAGTTGCTCATGTCCACCTGCAGTGTCAGTTCTGAAAGAGCCCTGGCTCATATAATGGATGAAATCCTTTCCAAGTCCTCCTTTCAGCAGGGTGTGCAGCCAAATCAGTCACTATTAAAAACACTTTCTTTCCCATGTGGAAAGGCTTGAGTAGCAGAGGCTTCGCTGCTCTTTATCCCAGGGAGGAATTTTGTGCCTCCTTACTGTCCTCCCCTTCCTCCCACATCTAGGAGGAAGAAGTGCCCTTGATTTATGATACAAAAGTGCTACAGACACATCACAGCTGCTTTCTCCTTGCAGGCACCATCAATGGGAGATACTGCTGCCCCCAGCTCTACATCAACCACCGCTGCTTCTCAGGTCCATATTTAAACAAAGGCAGGATCGCAGAGCTACCTCAGTCTGTGGGGCCTGGCAAGTGTGTGCTGGTCCTCAAGGAGGTATGGCCCAGCTCTCTTTTGCAGGGATTTCAGAGGAAAGTACGGGTCATGGCTTGCCAGACCCAGAATTTGGAAACAATGCACCTAAAATTGTCCTGGAGTGGTTTCCACAAGGCAAAACTGCAAGCTGGGAAGGGGGGGCAGGTTTTTGCATTGTGGGTTTTGATGGTTTTGAAACATGGGGAATTCTGTTGGTTGGGAGCAACTTTAGTGTGGGTGGGCATCAACATAGGAGCAAATAGTAGTGTCATGGAGACATGGCCATCTCGTTTTGGAGGCATAAACAACTTCCCAAGGAGCAGGACAGTGGCAGTGGCCCAGCATTGGTCGGTGTTACTTTGCAGGAAAAATTCAAGGTTATTATGGCCATGAACTCAAGCTCGTTCTGGCCTTGGGAACCAGTTCCAAAGGGTAAAGAGAAAACATTCAGGGTGTTGCTGTAGGGGAGATACATGTGATTCCTGGTAGCTGTCACTGAGATGAGAGAGGTGCCAGCAGCTTGGAGAAACACAGGCAGGATGGAGGTAAAAAAAATGCAGCACAGCTGAAGTTTCTGGTGGTTCTCAGCCCTTTGCATCCAAAGTCTCATCCTTACCTGCACCACTGATGCAGTGAAGCATCATCTCGTGTGTGCGCCCTTCAATCCCAAAGTCTTAGGTGAGTAACAAGTAACTCTTGTGTTCTGTAGTGCCAAACTTACTTTTGCAGCCTAGCTGTTCATTATTCCCAGTGCCAGCACAAATTTTCTGCTGGGACCACTGGTTTGTTGTGGTTTCTTTCACTGTAAGAGGCCAGTGAGGTGGCAATGCCTGTTGTTTGACATCAGCTGCAAAGTTTGTCTCATTTCTGAGGTACTTTTGTGGAAAAGAAGTTGAAACTTGGAGCCAAATACAGTGGAAACATCAGCTATTGCCATCCAGCCATTGCACTTGGGCTGAAAAGTGGTGACTGTAAGGTAGCTGTTCTATATAATAAAGGCTGACTTGAAGTTCAATTAAAATAAATACATTGTCGGCTTTAGATTTAGTTCTGGGGTCAGAATAGCTAAGAAGCACTTAGGGACAGTTCTTCATATATGCCAACAACTCCTCAGCAACAATGTAAAATGAAACAAGGTGTCTTCTTAGGACTCCAGATAATCTATAATCTACAATCTACCATATTTTAGGGAAATACAATGTAAAGATTAATTAGCCTCATTGCATACCGATCTTACTATTTTTAAGACACTTTGCTCTTTCTCTATTTAAAAAGAAAATGGCCTGTGACAAAGATGCCTCTTATATCCTTGATCATCTGATGAAAGGATCCCAAGTAACTCTTACCCTTCTCTCGCTGTCCCCCAGACACATAAGTATTCCAAGAAAAAAAAAAAAACAGTTTACTGCTCTGCCTTGAGGACTTACCCTGGGACTTAGCATCTCTTGTTAGGCAGGAGATGCGGGATTATATCTCAGATAGAGGAGGGAAACTGAGTTTCTCCTCATAAGAATGCTAATCATTGAGGTCTTAAACAGGAGAAAAGAGGTGTGATTATATTTTTAGCTGTACCTTGTCAGTGATATCTCCTTAGAAAACTTCATCCAGGGTTGAGACCGTTTAAAGCGGGATGGAGATGGGAAACGTGTGAATACCAGAGAGCTGGGAAGAAAAGTCCTGAACTGCCCAGTGGCATCAGGCACACCAGATATACTCAGAAAAGAGCCCCTGTGCACATGAAAATATGTGACATGGAGAACTTTATGAATATGAGGTGCTTGTGAGGTTGGGCAGAGGGTTCTGGTGGTGCTGCATCATCATGTTCGCTGGTGTGACTTCAAGCCCCTTGGCTCTGAAAATCCAAAGTTCAGCAGTACCAAATTCAAACCTCATCCCTCCCTCTGCTCTAAGGCACAGGTGGCTGCACCCAAACCATTCCTGATGGAGAGCGCTGAAGTTAAACCACCAAAATCTCAGACTTGTCACACTCCAGCCAAAGGAAATTCAACCGGTCTGTAATGGTTGATGTAATTTTCCATCTCCAGAGAACGTTGGCAACTGGTCTTGGTTTCTTCACTGTTTTTGTATAAATCACAGTTAATTTTTTCCAAAAATCTGTTTGTTTGCGTTTAATAGAGTATAATAACAAGTGAAAGTGTTGCTAGAAGGTACTGCTGTTATTGCGATGATGGAGCTTTGCTGTAGGGTAAACTGCCAAACCCAGTGACTCATTTGAGATACAAGAAGAGCAAAAGCCAGAGGTTTTAATTTTTTTTCCCTTCCCTGAAGGGGAAATAATTGTTCTTACGAAACACTCTTTTTTTGGAACTGAGTTTAGAAGTTTACAGAGTCCTGCTGGTGACAAGCCAGCTTTGAGAAAAGTCCTGGCACTGCGGGTGCCTGTGAAGGGCTGGAGTTGATTAGGTGTCTGAGAGACCCAGACAGGGCCACACTGGTATTGCAGGGTTGGGTTTTCTGTTCTTGCTCATTCCGCAGCTATTCTGATAACTCACACAAGCACCATCACACTGGTGAAGGGGCAGGACAGCACTGTTGGTGGAAATTGGTCAGCAAGATGCTTTCTGCCCCTGGCCATCCCACCAGCTAGCTGGGTGGGTGTAGAAGTGTGCTTTAGGAGAGCTTTGCCAACAAACTCCTGCGTAGGGGTTAAATAACTCCCTGGATTTGCTGACCAAGGCACCTGAGGAGTTGTAAATGAGCGTGGCAGCTCCAAAGGCACTTGATGTTTTTGAAAACCCATTTTTGGCTTCCTGACATCAGGTGTCAGAGGCCAGTGCCCCTCAGTTTGTGAGGGAAGAGACAGGCAAGAGAAGATGTGGGTGATCAACAGGAAGGACTCACTCACTTCATATAGCATTTTAAAATGGTTTGGGTTGGAAGGGACCCTGAAGATCATCCAGTGCCACCCCCTGCCATGGGCAGGGACACCTTCCATTATCCCAGGTTGCTCCAAGCCCCGTCCAACTTGGCCTTGGACACTTCAGGGATGGGGCAGCCACAGCTTCTCTGGGCAACCTGTGCCAGGGCCTCAGCACCCTCACAGCCAAGAATTTCTTCCTCATATCCAATCTAAATCGGCCCTCTGTCAGTGTTTGGTCTCTCTAATTGGACTTTTTTGAAGAGTGGTTTGAGTAATGTTTCCAAGGGCCCAATGATAAATTAAATTTTGCTTCTAGTAAATAACCTATCCAAGCAACTCCAACTAATGCCATTTTACAGAGTACTCTGCAGCATTAAGTGAAGCCCTTGCCTGAAAATGATTAATCCTGTGGGGTTTTCAAAATGCTAGCAAATCCTCAGGTTGCTGCATTTAGAGGGGGGGAGAAAAAAACCAACCCAGAAAAAAAACAACCAAACAAACACAAACACATTGGTCATTGCAGTGTGACCTAGTTATTATTTAATTTCTGATGAACTGTGTTCATGGGTGCTGGATAAACTTCGTGTTCATCATACTGAAATCATCTACAGGCCCCCAAGGAATTAAGAACAGGCGTTAGGTAAAGAGCTAAATTAGATGAAAAGCAATCTAGGCTCACTGTGGGGTCATTCATGTGCGTACAATGCTGAGTGTTCAAACACACGGTCTGGTGCTGTTAAGAGATTTGTTTTCCTTGTGTTTATCTCCCTATGCCAAGTGTAGGCTATTAAAGCTTGGGTTCCCTGAGCCAATAGCAGGAATCATTTTTATTCTCAGTGACTCTGGATTAAAAGGATTGGCACATGTGTTCTGTTGTGCGGAGTGGACACACACTGGGTTCCAGGCACCCCTCCTGCAAAGCCTTTTTGTGGAGACTTCATTGCCATTCTGCTAATACAGTCAAGGCACACAGCACTCGGGTTTACGAACATATTGCTGACCTCAAATGTGTGAATTTCCCCTTCAGTGTTCACTGTGTGGTGGTGCACATGACACTGTACCTGGTTGTGCCTTCAGAACTATTTCTGTTTTCACTTTTTTATTAAGGTGATCCATGATGGATGCAGTGAATGGAATCTGCTTTGGGTGAGAGGGTCTTTCACAAAGACAGAATTACTGGTTAGCAGATTTTCGGATTTAAACAGCATCATTTAATGCAGTTATCTTACCAGACTCACGTGTTATCTATAATATGGCAACAGTGATCCATTCTGGGACCTTCTCCTCATTACATCCAGCACTTACCTGTGCAACCGGGACAGAAACAGGCCCCTGCAAGCTCCTGCCGCCTGTGTAGCACCTGGGACCATATTCAGTGTGGTCAAGGACTGCTTTTAAACCCATCACTGTTGTTGTTTTTGTCTCCCCGTAGGTTCTCAGCATGGTGATCAATGCAGCTTACAAGCCAGGGAGTGTTTTACGAGAACTGCAGCTTGTGGAGGACCCTCAGTGGAATTTCCAGGAGGAAACACTTAAAGCAAAGTAAGTCTTCAGTGTGTGTTCTTTTATTTGGGAGGTTTCAGAAAGGCAGCTGACTAGGGAAAAAAAAAGATAAGAAAAGGGCTTTTTTCTATTGTGAGTGTTTTACTTTTCTAATTATCGTTTTGCTGCATTGAATTATTTGACTCATTCCATAGCAACTTCAGAAATGAAATGTTCACCTGAACGGTTTATTTCTATTGTCTTTCTCCAAGCAGCCATCCAGTTTTTGATGAAGTGAAGTCCTGAGTTTTATGATAAGCTGTTCTTATAAAAGGGCCTATTACTGAATGAACTCAATTCCTGGCTTTCTAAGTGGAGGAGTATTGCTGTTTTTAAATTAGAGCCTGTCAGGCTAATGCAGAAAAAACTGGTGAGAATGAATGGCACCAAAAAAAGTTCTAACAAATTAGCAGGGACGCATTTTTTATCAGGAGTGTGATTAGGGCAAAGTAGTAACAAACCAGACATTCAGGTTAAGATTTGATGCCTTTCTGGAATATATTCTTCAATTCTGAATTCCTTCTTCCTTCGTTAAAATCTTCCTATTTATGTCTTCTTGATGTAATGGGCACTATACTTAGGATGTATTTCAACAACCGCTGTCTCTCTGAAAGAGGGGAGTCTCGCTGAAGCTCTCTCCAGAGTCCTTCTGAAGAATAATTCTTCCCACTTGAAGATGGATGTCAACAAATAGTTCTTTGAAGACAGCTCTCTTTGTTGACTAATGGTCACCTTGACTTCTTAAGTACTGTGGTTAAATGCAGTGAATCTCACCCTTTGTGCTGAACTCTGTTACTCCTTTTCAAAGAAAAGCAATTTTCTCTTGGTTATTTGGTATGAATAGCTGCCAAACACAGCATTGTCAATGGCTACTGTATTTGATCTTTGCCCATGCAGATACTGCAGAGTTCATGTGTTCTCTGGTTGAGGGAGAGAGTTGAGAAACTTTCATTCTGCTCACACTTAAACTGCTTTTTTGAAGGAGGATTTCAAACTGAAATGAAAATTTACAAGAAAAATCCTATTTCTAATTTGCTTCTTTCACCCATGTGGAAAGTCAGGCCTTTGTGTTTGTCAGTTGAGAGGTTGTGGATGGATATCTAAAAGTCAACTTCGCGCGTGCAGATTTCATTAAGTCTTTGTCCAGGACCTGGTTTTCACTGATTCCAGGATCCCGCATCTTGTGCTACAAATATCGGATAATTCACTCCTACAGGTATTTAGCAGTTGTGAAATCAAGTTGTAATGCTCCATCTTAACATCTTCTCCTGGAAAGAACTGAGCTTACAGGCAGCTTTCCTATCAGCAGTATCCTGAGTAGGATTTTTTGGGGGTTTCCCATTTGTGGGGATCTGCCTTGTGCAAAAGCAGAAACACCTATTTCTTAAGGCTGCTGCAGTCCATATTTCTAATGGGAGACGGCCTGGGAAATGTTTAACTGACTGTCCGTGATAGCATTTTATGTTGGCCCCCCAGTCACGGCCCATGTACGTGTTCCTGTGTGCCAGCTGCCCCAGCAGGCATCAGCCTCAGCTCTCCCGGGAGTCAGGCAGCATCTTTCAACTTTATTAAACCATAGAATGGATCATTGCAGGCTCAGAGCTGGGACAGCAAGTTTGGAAGTGCCTTCTGAGAACAGGAATGCATCCTCCTCCAGTGTGGCGTTGCCCTCTGGCTCCTGAGGGGACGAAAGCTCCTGGGGCTGGACAGCACCTTGTTCCTGCAGCTCTCTGGCTTCTGGGGCTGGTCTCTTCACAGAGCAGTGTTTGGAGGCCATGCCAGCTTGCCTGTGGATAGTTTGAGTACTTTCAAGAGTGGATGGCAGAGGGTTGACATGCCGCAAGACTGTCTGGCTGCCTTAGGACTTCCCTCTTTTTTCCTTCCTGAGTTTGCGTGAATTGTTTCATCAAGAAGTTTTGGTTGAGCAGGAGCAGAAAAGAAAACACGGTCGTGAAACCAGATGCTGTGGAACATGCAAACAGCATGCAGTACCTTCCATCAGGTGTGACAGTGCTCCAGAATCTCAGAGACCTGCAGTGAGCAGCAGAGACCTGTACTCCGTGACTTCCAGCTCCATGGGCTCCGCATGGTGCCTGTTGCTAAGGATGACAGCTCCAGAGCCAGCTGTGATGGGACACACTGTGTCACCACCCTCCTTCTGATGTGGACTGGCACACCCTTGGATCTTGGCAGTGTTGTTTGTTTGCAGTGCCTGCAGTGGGGTAGAGTGAAGGGGGCGGTGAAGAGAAGGCTGCTTTCCCCACTGTCCCAAATGCCAGGAATGCATTACCTCAGTCCTGGGGCAGCCTGCATTTAGTTCACTCTGCTGTCATGAGTGACCACTGTGGAGGCAATTACGCTCACCTTGCAAATCAGATAAAACAGTTTGGATTGTCCAGAGAGATGTGCTCGCAATGTGTGATGGCAGCCGTTTCCCATCAGTGCTACTGGCTCCGTGTGAGAAGAGTCAAACCTGATTTATTGGTGATGATGAGTTAGAAATATCAGGCTTGAGCCTCTTGAGTTCCCATGAGGGCCAGTTGAAGCTGTCAGCATTCAACCCTTACAGTGTTGATGCTCTTAAGTTCAGTGCCTACATCTCGGTTTGCCTTCCCCATTTTACATAAAATGCTTAAGGGACTTTCTGCTTTTCAAGGGTTTTCATTTCTAAGGGCTGTTAGTGGGGCTGTTTGGACTTACCCATTTTTGCAGGACTTAGGACATAAACAAAAGCAGTGTGTGCAGGAAGTTTTCTCCTGGGTCTTGTATGAAGCTCAGTTGATCAAAATAATAAAGATGATTATTCCTGGACTCCTTCATTAAATGAAATTCTGAGAGCTGCTCAAATCCAGTAGCTGAACTCTAGGAATATTTACCCCTATGCCAGACATCATTGCTTATTTATGAGGCTACATTTCAAAGAAAGCCTTTTCACTGCAGTTGCTTTAGAAGACTGCCTTTCACTTGTGATAGGTGAGGCTGAGGTGTTTGAAATGTTCTTTGCCTCAGCCTTTGCTAGTGAAGGTTGCCCTCAGGTGTCCCAGGGCCCTGATCCTGTTTGAGGGAGTGAAGTGTTACCCACAGTAAATGGAAAAGAATCTAAAAACACTGGAAGCCAACTGGATGTGCACAAGTGCATGGAAGCATTTGGGATGCAGCCAACTCTGCCTGGGAGAACTGGTCAGTGTCATTGCAAGGCCACTCACTGCTGTGTTTAAGAATTGATGAGGATGAGGGAAGATTCCCAATGTCTGGAAAAAGGCAATCATCACACCCCTCCTCAGGAAGGGCAAGAAGGGGGGTCCAAGTAACTATAGCCTGTCAGCTTAACTTTCCTGGAGCTTTTCAAGGGTAAATCCTCTTGGAAGCCATTTCTGAGAACATGCAGGACCAGTAGGGAACTGGCAAGAACTGAAGGGTGAGTTGTGCCTGATGTGATAAGGTAACTGGTTTGGGGTTGAGTTAAAAACAGTGGAAATTAATTTATGTTCGTTTTGAGCAAGGCTTTCCAAACCAGGACCCGTGGAATGACTTACACCTTTTATTTCTGTAATCAGGAGGAGACTTAATGACACAAGGCCTTACAGCCAGAGCATTCCAGTGCCCTTTCTGAATCCTGTCTTCAAGAGTACAAAGTGCCACTGGATGATTAAATAGCTTTGAAGGAAGTTAAGTCCTTGTGTTTGGCAGACTTTAAGGTAGTAAGACAAAACAGAAATTTCTTGCAAAGGAAATAGAAATGAGTTTTTGGTCCCTGAAAAGGAAATTGAGGCTTTCATCTACCGAGTTGTTCAAATTAGTCTCAAGAATTGTCAGAACGCCTTAGAATGGGACTTTTGAAAATAAGGCTCTCAATGTTCCTGCTGTTTGAAGTGTCTTCAGCACAAGACTTTCTGTGTCATCACACAGCAGTCCCTAACTGGAGCTCCTAGAAGACATTATGCTCTCATGAACCTCTCGTTTATTTTAGAAAGCTTCAACAGAAGAATTCTACTGCAAAGTGCTGTTCATTTAATATTTTTGCTCATGGATCAGCAAGTGTATTTTTCATGGAAACAGTTCCAGCCTTAAGGTTTTCTCCGAGTTTTGGATCTGAGGGTGGAGAAGGGGGAAGAGGAAAGAAAGTTTCCTTTGGTTTTAGCTGAAAAACCTTTTTTATTTTTTTTAAAGAGCAGCGATTTCTAAGAAAACTGAAAATGTTATCCTTGACACAGCAATTTTCCAAGTGTCCAGTGCTGCCATGCTGAGCATGCAGATACTTGCTGCTTGCACGTGATTGAAAAGGTAGAAGCCCTGGTATAAAAACATAAGTAGGAGTGCCAGTAGTTCGTGATTTTCTAAGAGATGCGAATGGAAAAGGTTTTCTGACAAAGGAGCTCCTTCCACATGGCTGTCCTAGAAACAGCTCAGATTACATTTGGCCTGTGTTAAAAATCTTTAGTGTGTGAGGAATATGGAAAATATTAGTAGAACCTGGTTTATAGTTAAAAGAGGTGCTGCCAAGACCAAAATGATGTAAAAAATATTGCTGTGGCCAGTACTAACACCTTGGGTTATTGAGACTGATTGCTGCAGTCACGGAGATCTCCATTTTGCCATCCTCTCTGTTAATTAAAATGTGTGTTGCACTCAAAGCAGACTGTGAAATCAGTCAGTTGTTCATTTTCCTAGTTTCATCTTCTCCTTTCAGCAGGCACTGTAGTACAATGGGTCGTTCCTGGGCAGCCAAACACAATAGGAAGCACACAGTTAGAGAAAGTCAGCCATCCTTGAATAATACCCATCAGGCAGCTTTCTTAGCTTATAAGAAAGAAGTTCAAGAGGCAATTTGATTAGAGTGCTTTTGCGGGGAAACAAAACCAGATGCAGTCTTTTCACCCTAGTGGTGAAAGTCAGAACAAGGACAAATAAATGTGAGTTAAATTCAGATGCATCCAGACCTAAAATGAGGTTTAGGCACATGAGATGTAGGTACAGGTGCTCCCTGTGCCATGATTCTTCCAGTGTGGAGACCCTTGAGGAGGGTGGTGGTTGTCTGGAAGTGCTGGTTCAGTCCAAGCAGAGTTACTTGGGTCCAGGTGAAAGCAGCACGGTGAAAATCCTGCAGGCTCTCACAGACTCCCTGACCCAGCGATCAGGGCTGTCGTTAAACTTAATGGCTCCTGGAGAAGTAATGAGTGCAGGACTCTTTTCAAACACGTTGAAAAGAAATATAAAACTTCCATAAGTAGATACATTTAAATGCCTGTGGCATTTGGTCTTTTTGGCATTAGGGATTGCCAAACCCTCCTCAGCCAGTCTGCTTCTGGCATTGTAACAGTGCTCTGTACCTGAAAGGAACACTTCCCCTTTTACATAATCTGTCCAGGTCTTCAAGGGTGTGTGAAAATTTGGCTCATTAAGTCATTCATGCATTCAGGTGAATGAATCCAAGATTGTCTTGGCACCAAATGGGGTATCAGAGTCAGCACCTTGCAGGAATGTTCATTTAGGTTTTATGTTGAGGGGATAATTTGGATTGCAGCCTGAGGATGGCTGGACTGGGCTGTTCTCAGACCCAAGTTTCATTTGGGTTTCACCCTTTATAACACTTCATGTGCCACAGTTTCAAACCCTTTTCCCACACCCCTTTGTTTCAGAAAGAGCTGTCTGAATGTTTTAACTCTCTGGTCACATCTTTGTTTCACCACCTCCTTCTCTTCCTCTCCCATATCTATCAGCAGCTGCTAGGAAACTGCGGATCTTAATACACTGACAAATGCTTTGTCTCATTTTTCCTGGTGACTGTATCTTTGTCTTTCCTTGCCTCCCATCCAGTAATCTTTCTTCCACTGTTGTTCCCTCTTTTTCTTTCATGTGTGTTACTTTTCCCTCCTCTGAGCACATTTATAATGCTACAGCACTGGCTGCACGTGTGGTTGTCTCTCGTGTTGAATTCCTCAGGATGCGTAAGAGATGTTTTAAAAACCTTATCTCACTGTTTACAACAGCTTGCTGCTGCTGTTTAATAAATTACAGGGATAATTGGTTTTCCAGGGTTCACATCTACAGTGTAGTACAGCAGGGATGTAACTGTATCTTTCTCAGCCAATTACCGCTCAGAAACACTTTGATAAAACACCAAAATAAATGTTTTAGTAGCATAGCAAATTCGAGACAAACCTTTCATTGCAGGTTTCTGCTCCAAGCATTCCCTATAGGAATCAGATTTTAGGGCCTGTTGCTGCAGTCCTGTTAAATAACTCCAGAGGCTCCTGATGGGTTCCTCAGATTTTGTAGGGCCCACATCTGTGACTGGTGAAGTCATCTGGTCCTGGGGTGGCAGAGATTGTTGTTTTACTCAGATATTTCTTCACAACGACTGTGTGTCCTGGTAGCCACAGCTGGCACCACGAGTCTTGGGGATTGTTGGAGCTGGAGCGTGGTATGGGAGCAGGAGGGGTGGCAGTGGAGAAGACCAAAAGTGCACTGGGGGCTTAGAGAGTTCAGCCCAAACACAGGGTGGCAACCAGGAAGGTCAGTCAGGTGTATAAACATCTGATCATGGGTCAATATATGAAGAGAGACTGCATCCCTCGCCTAAAAACTTTCCATCAGTTCATAATAAGGGCTTGCTGTGCTGTGTAGTAGCCTTACCAAGGCTGCTGAGGTTTTTTTCCTTCTCTTGCCATGTGTACAGATATATCCAATGTGCACATGGATCCCTTCCCAATTCACGTCCACCCCTTCAATTTATTTCACCCTTTCCTTCCTCAAGTCCATCTGAAATGCAGCCACTGAAAAAAGTAGACCTGTTCTGCCTGCATTCCCAAAAGAGACCCTCTCCCAGAAGTCCCCAGGGAGGCTCTCTACCTGGCAGAGGAGAGTCTGGTCTGTGGCACCACAGGATTTTTCTGGATTGGTGACGTGGGGTTTTGTATTCCTCCCTAGGTACAGAGGGAAGACGTACAGGGCGACCGTGAAGATCGTGCGGACATCCGACCAGGTGGCAGATTTCTGCAGGAGGGTCTGTGCGAAGCTCGAGTGCTGCCCCAACCTCTTCAGCCCTGTGCTGGTGGCCGAAGTCTGCCCCGAGAACTGCTCCATCCACACCAAAACCAAGTACAGTGAGTACTGGAAAATGCCCTCTTGGTGCTGGCTGGGAACCAGAGAAGTGGGAGATGGTGTGTGGTGTGATCTGTTAATACTGATTAGGATTCGTGTCATCTAAGAGCAGTTATTTAATCCTGAGGCCACCACAGGTTGCCTTAGAATCCTGTACCAGAAGACTGTCCATCTCACTCCATCCTAATACATCTCTTTGAAAGTCATCACTTTTTGAAAGTCTTGACTTCATACCTAAAGTTAACACAAGGAGCATATAAAAGGAACCTGCAGTGGGAAGCTGAGATTTAAACTTGCGACATCTGAGGGAGCTTCGTTGGGTGAGATGAATCCTCGTGGTAAAGATTTCTGGTGTACACATCAGCACAGGCCAGTACCACAGGTGCTGGAAGATCTGGGGGCACTGACTCCCTGCTCAGTGTTTAATATTTAAACATGATCCTGCCTGTTCAGGAGGGCTGTTGTCAGGCATGTGTTCAGCACTTGTTATGAATGTTACTGATATTATTGGCTCTTAAACAGGTCAGGGAAGTGGAAGAGTGCTAACCTTCTTCCACAAAGGCTGCAGAAAGCAGTATGATTGATTTAAAGCAACTCTCTTCTGTTTGGTGCCACAGTAGAAGGAGGAATGGGCTTAGGGGGATACTGAGACCACTGAGGATGGGTTTCTGAAGAAGTCTACACCTGAGCTAGAGTCCTGGCTCCCACTGCTTGCAAATGGAGAGCTGGGGGAGTGCAGCTGGGGGAGCTCCAGCTGAGGCTGTATGATCTCAAAGTTTATGTGTTTATGTGACTGGGTGAACTTTTCCTCAAAACTGCACTGATTTGCTGAAAGGCTCAGTTTAGTTACGAACTTTGGCATGGGTGCCAAGTGCCACTTTAGTTGTCCTGGGATATCCTACATGGTCAAGGACAGAGTGTCTTACATCCCCAAAACATGTCAGAAGGCATTTAACACAAGCATCTAAGAGTCTGAAAGGGGACACACATCCTTAATATCAACTTGGGCTGCAAAATAGTTGAAAGTAGTAAAAACCCATTCCTTTGTACACGATTGAGGATAGCTGGCCCTCTCCTCTCTCTGCTGAAAACACGAGCAAGTGGAAGGGTGTCTGAGACTGTTACCTCACACAGCACTGCATTGGATCAAATCTGGAACTTGTTGGCCTCTGTCCCTCCAAATCACTGCTCAGCTCTGCCTAAACACATATTGTTAAATTCTGAAGTCTTCATTCATCATCAATAAATCTGGATACATAACAGCTGTAACGCTCTGTGCTAGTCCAACATGACATGACATATTTATGCTGGACATTTTTTCCAAATCAATGAATTTTAAAGTTTAAAATACATTGCACCTAGAGTACAGTCCTGAACCTGTAGCAAGGAAGCAAGCCGGGGTTCCCTTCTTTTGGTGGTTAAAGTTTTTAATGGGCATTGTGTTTCATTTCTCCAGCTTATTACTATGGGAAGAGGAAAAAAATCATTAAGCCACCGATTGGGGAAAATAACATGAAAAGTGGCCATGTCAAGCCAGCCAGACGCAGAAAGAGGCGGAAATCCATCTTTGTGCAGAAGAAAAGGAGGTCCTCAGCTGTGGATTCGAATGCTGCAGGCTCTGCAGAGGTTTGTGTCACACTGGGATAAATCAGCAAAAACCCCTTGAGGCTTCTTTTTGTCCCCCATTCTGCATTTTCCTTTTGGGGGGTTTCTCAGCACACCCAAACATTTCCAGTTTCTATTTTGAATCCTTCCTGGCCCGTCTGTTCTTCTCAGACTGGTTTTATTGGGGCATTTTGGGGATTTTTACTTGGTCCATTTCAGAGGTAGCAAGCAAATTTTTTGCTCCCACCTTCCCAATGCTCACTGGCTGACATGCTGCCTAATATGCCTTTGTTTTATTTCTTTCTAGAAAGCAGGCAGATGAGCCTGTTAGATGCTTTGCACAGCATCTAGCAGAGTGAAGGAACTTTGTGATCC